>JABTXL010019031.1:0-12840 GCA_025134845.1 Neodon shergylaensis
GTGTGTGGGCCCTGATGTGAGATTTAAGCTTTAGTGATGCTTCTTTTACAAATGATGGTACTTGTGTATTTGGGGCATAGAAGATCAAAATTGAGACTTCATCTTGACAAATTTTCCTGTTACTAGTATGAAATATCCTTCTTCATCTCTCTTGATTGACTTTAGTTTGAAGTCTATTTTGTTAAGATATTTGGATAGCTACACCTGCTTGTTTCTTAGATCCATTTGATTGGAAAATCTTTTCCCAACCTTTTACTCTGAGGTAATGTCTGTCTTTGAGGTTGAGGTATGTTTCTTGTATGTATGCAGCAGAAGAACAGATTCTGTTTTTGTATCAAATCTGTTAGCCTGTGTCTTTTTTTTTTAAATATTTATTTATTATGTATACAATATTCTGTCTGCGTGTATGCCTGAAGGCCAGAAGAGGGCATCAGACCTCATTACAGATGGTTGTGAGCCACCATGTGGTTGCTGGGAATTGAACTCAGGACCTTTGGAAGAGCAGGCAATGCTCTTAACCACTGAGCCATCTCTCCAGCCCTAGCCTGTGTCTTTTTATAGGTAAATTGAATCCATTGATGTTAAGATATATATTCATGACCAGTGATTGCTAGTTCCGGTTATTTTTGGTTTTGTTGTTGTTGGTGGTAGTGTTTGTGTGTTTCCCTTCTTTGGGATTTGCTGGTGTGGAATTGTCTATTGCCTGTGCTTTCATGGGTACAGCTAACATCCTTGGGTTGGAGTTTTCCTTCTAGTACTTTCCGTAGGGTTGGATTTGTGGCGAGGCATTGATTAAATCTGGTTTTCTCATGTAATATCTTGTTTTCTCCATCAATGTTGATTGAGAGTTTTTTTGGACATAGTAGTCCAGACTGGATTCTGTGGTCTCTTAGTGTCTGCATAATGCCTGACCAGTACCTTCTGGCTTTCAATGTTTATATTGAGAAGTCAGGTTTAATTCTGATAGGTCTGCCTTTATATGTTACTTGGCCTTTTTCTTTGCAGCTCTTAATATTCTTTCTTTATTCTGTATGTTTAGTGTTTTTATTATTATGTGGTGAGGGGACTTTTTTTTGATTCAGTCTATTTGGTGTTCTGTAAGCTTTTTGTATTTTTATAGGCATGTCCTTCCTTTGGTTGAGAAAATTTTCTTCCGTGATTGTGTTGCATATATTTTCTGTGCTTTTGAGCTGGAGTTCTTCTTCTTCTTCAATTTGTATTATTCTAAGGTTTGGTCTTTTCATGATGTCCCAGATTTCCTGGATATTTTGTGTTAAGAATTCATTGGGTTTAACATTTTCTTTGACTGATGAATCTATTTCTTCTATCATATCATTAACTCCTGAGATTATTGCAGTTATCTCTTGTATTCTGTTGTTTATGCTTGCATCTGTAGTTCCTGATTGTTTACCCAGATTTTCCATTTCCAGGTTTCTCTTGGTTTATGTTTTCTTTATTGCCTCGATTTCAGTTTTCAAGTCTTAAACCATTTCTTTCACCTGTTTGATTGCCTTTTCTTGGTTTTCTTTAAGGGATTTGTTGATTTCTTCTAATTTTTTGTTTGTTTTTTTTTCCTCCACTTCTTTTAGAGAATTGATGGAGGAAGGTCATTGGTTAATAGCGTACACCTTTAATCCCAATGCCTTGGAGGCAGAGACAGGCGCATCTCTGAGAGTTCAAGGACAGCCTGGTCTACAGAGTTATTCTAGGTCAAAGATACAGAGAACCTGTCTCAAAAAGCAAAAAATAAAAGTAAAAATAAACAAAATAGAGGTTAAAATAAAGCGCACAAAGATGGAAAATACACAGAGAATTTTGATACTGTATGTTATTATGCTCTCTTTGAATTGTTTGAATGCTGAGGAAGGAGCAACAGCTGCTAAAAGATATTTGTTTATAAATGCTGCTGAACTAATCCAACATAGATATTTTGAAAATGCCTTGACTTTGAAATTTGGATCTAAGGACATGATGCTTTGGAAAGGAGTTTCTTATTTTGTTTTCACAGAGGAGGAGACTCTATCAATTGCTTCTATCCCAATTTGGTATGATGGACCACGTCCTCCTGAAGGGTTGCTGTGAACACCTTCAGAAAATTGCTTCGCTCAACTGCCAACTGAGATGAAACTAGCACACAGGTTATACCATGAAAGACCTAATTAACGACGCCCCCATTCATCAGGAAGCAGTTTGGAGATAAAAAAAAACTGTGCCCATGTTCCCAAATATGGTTTATAAACGTTCTTTTACATTTAAAGGGGGATATGATATAGATATGAATAATTTGCATTAGTATAGATTTTGCTATATTGATAGAGATTTAAGATCAATTTTGTTATATGTATATGTATTTCTGATCTTGATTAAGGTATTGTGATTGTATAGTTCATTTAAAAATGTAATGTATAGCTTCTTCTTCTTCTGGAAAACACCAAATGGTGGATGACGCCGGTGCAGCGGGAGGGCCCGGAGGACCCAGGGGCCCAGGATTAGGAGGCCGTGGCGGCTTCTGCAGAGGATTCGGCAGCGGTCTGAGGGGCTGCAGCCGTGGTCGAGGCCGTGGCCGAGGGCGAGGCCTTGGGGCACGCGGAGGTAAAGCTGAAGACAAGGAGTGAATTCCCGTCACCAAGCTGGGCCGCTTGGTTAAGGACATGAAGATCAAGTCCCTAGAGGAGATCTACCTGTTCTCCCTGCCCATTAAGGAATCTGAGATTATTGACTTTTTCCTGGGAGCTTCCCTAAAGGATGAGGTTCTGAAGATCATGCTCATGCAGAAGCAGACTAGGGCAGTCCAGTGGACCAGGTTCAAGGCTTTCATCGCTATTGGGGACTACAATGGTCATGTAGGTCTCGGTGTCAAGTGCTCCAAGGAAGTAGCCACTGTCATCCTTGGGGCCATCATCTTGGCCAAGCTTTCCATTGTCCTTGTGCGGAGAGGCTACTGGGGGAACAAGATTGGCAAGCCCCACACTGTGCCTTGCAAAGTGACAGGTCGCTGTGGTTCTGTGCTGGTGCGTCTCATCCCTGCCCCCAGAGGCACTGGCATAGTCTCTGCTCCTGTGCCCAAGAAGCTACTGATGATGGCTGGCATTGATGACTGCTACACATCAGCCAGGGGCTGCACTGCCACCCTGGGCAACTTTGCCAAGGCCACCTTTGATGCCATCTCTAAGACCTACAGCTACCTGACCCCCGACCTCTGGAAAGAGACTGCGTTCACCAAGTCTCCTTATCAGGAATTCACTGACCATCTTGTGAAAAACCACACCAGAGTCTCTGTTCAGAGGACCCAGGCTCCAGCTGTGGCCACCACATAAGGGTTTTTATACAAGGAAAATAAAAGTGAATTAAGTCTGTTAAAAAAATGTAATGTATATAGGTTGTTAATGGATAATCATTAATAATAGTCAAGTTTATAGTTATGTTAGTTAGATTTTCTAGATATATATTTCAGTTAGATAGACATTCTTCATATCTTTCAAAGACTATGAAATATGCTATTTAATGTTTTAATAACTTAGGGTTTTTCATGACAATGAGACACTCTGCTCCTGGCAGCACCAATCTACTTCAGGAAGAAGATGGGCATCAAAGAGGATCCTTATGGAATTTGATAGCCATTTGGGCAAGAAACTGCTCTTGCCTGGACTATTGCATAAACTGGACACAGAGAACCTGCAGAGAGAGGACTACTGAACTTGCCTAAAGGTGAAATGATCTTTCGGGGTTCCTGATTCGTGAAAGAGTCTGCAAGGCATTCTTCATGACAAGCAGATAGTGACTGCCTTTGAAATTTCCTGCTTCATGGAAATGTCTGCTGGAAACTGTGGGCCTGTAGGCCGAAGATGGATGCCCCAACGGTACAGAGGAACTTTGGGTGACTGTCCAGGCAGCAAGATGTCTCTGTTATTTCTAGAGTTTGAAAGTTGCTTATTTCTTGTTTCTTAGGTAATATTGTATCTTTCTGGAGTCTTTGATGGAGTTAAGAATAGTTAGTTATAGTTATAGTTTTCCTTAGTTATGATAAAGATAAAATAGATGTAAATATTGTAATTTTTACTTGATAACTGTTTTGTTATATGTAATTTTGTTATGTTAAAGTTAAAGCCTTCTTTTTTTTTTGTTTAAACAGAAAAAGGGGAAATGATGGAGGAAGGTCATTGGTTAAGTAATAAAGAAACTGCTTGGCCTCACAGGTTAAAACATAGGTGGGAGGAGTAAACAGAACAGAATGCTGGGAGGAAGAGGAAGTGAGCTCAGACTCGACAGCTCTGCTCTCTGGAGCAGAGGCCAGGCTCCTCTCTCCCAGGCATCTCCGACCTAGGATGGACGTAGGCTAGAATCTTTCCTGGTAAGACTGATGCTACACAGATTATTAGAGATGGGTTGATCAGGATATCAGAATTAGCCTGTAAGGGCTAGAGTTAATGGGCCAAGCAGTGTTTAAAAGAATACAGTTTGTGTGTTGTTATTTCGGGGCATAAGCTAGCCAGGCGGCCAGGGTGCTGCAGACGCAGCCCCGCCGCTCCTATTACTACAGAGAATTGTTCATTTCCTCTTTAAGGGCCTCAATTGGTGCGGGAGAATCGTCTGTATTTTGTCAATCATGTATTTTAATAAAACTCTGATTGGCAAGGCAGGAAGTTTAGGTGGGTCAACCAGGCAGGAAATAGAGGCGGGCCATGAGAATAGGAGAATGCTGGAAAGATTGAAGCCCATTACTCCCATTCCAGCCCAGACCACCGAGAAGCAAGATGTGAGCTGCCCTGCTGAGAAAGGTACCAAAACATGTGGCTAGCATAGATAAGAACAATGGGTTAATATAAGCTACAAGAGCTAATATGTAGCCTGAGCTAATGGGCCAATCAGTTTTATAACTTATGGAGATCTCTGTGTGATTTTCTTTGGGACTTGCTGGCTGTGGGGCACTTGGCGGGACAGAAATCCCAACAAGCCGGCCCTCATATTACACTCAATCATCTTCATAAAGTTATTTTTAAGGTCATTTTCTTCTGCTTCATGTGCATTGGGATGTTCAGGTCTTGCTATTATAGAACCACTAGTTTCTGGTAGTGCTGTATTGCTCTTTATATTGTTGAGTGTATTCTTACCCTGTTGTCTACCCAACTCTTCCTCCAATTGGAAGAAGTAGAGCCTGTGTGTCAGGGGAGTCCCTCTTTTGTTAATCGGTGAAGTTTGAGACTGTGGCTGAATTGAGGGTTCCTTCATGTATAGGCAGGGTACAGCCTTTGGTGATCACTCCTCCAGGTGCCTGCTGGCCCTAGGCTAAGATGGTCACTCCTCCAGGTGCAGGCAGAGATGAGGTTGAGGCTCCAGTGGCCAGGTAATTTCTGGAAGGCACTGCTGATACTGCTCCCAGCAGCCTGACCTGGACCTCCCGCTGCGCTGCCAATGCTTCTCTTGGTGGCCTGTTTCATCTGCTGCACTCATAAAACACATTATTACATGTAATTAACATATAGTGATAAAAATGCTATCAAAACTAAACCAAGGGGGCAGAGATATGGCTCAGTGGTTAAGAGCACTGGCTGCTCTTGCAGGCAACTCCAGTTTAGTCCCTAGCACCCACATAGCAGCTCACAATCACCTATAATGCCAGTTCCAAGGGATCCAGCACCTTCTTCTGAACTCCATGGGTACTGCATACACACACACACACACACACACACACACAGAGAGAGAGAGAGAGCACTATAGAAAACTAAAGATAATCTTAAGCATGTCTCACGTTTCTCACTTTTCCCATAAATTATTTCAACAAGGAGCCTATATGATCGTGGGATTCTTATTTTGTAGGGGTGTTTTTAGTAGCAGGTTCAGTATAATTCATAGATCTGTAATCATTTTTCATTTCCTGTTGTAAATGGTTTTGTATTATCTTATATGCTCACTTCTCCTTATTATATCTTTAGTATACATCTGTCTACAGGTCAACAGAATGGCTCCCAGTGTAAACATTCTTGCTGCCAAGCCGGCAATTCAAGCTCAATCCCTAAAACACAAGGTAGAAGGACAGAATGCCTCCCGGAGGTGGTCCTCTGACTTCCACACACGATGTGATACACGCACATCCACCCCTGCACACACAAATCAGTAAATGTCAACAGAAATTTTAAACTTTAAGCATGTGTGGCTGAAGAGTGTGGCCTAGAGCATGGGATGCTCTAGGCAAGTGTCCTACCACTGAGCATAGCCCAGCCCCTAGGAGTTAGATTTGTGTGCGTGTGTCCATACTGAAATGAAGAAAAAGACAAAAACCAGCTCTCCTAAGCCTTATTTCCACAAGAAAATGCATAAAGAGTTTTAAGTTCTCAGCTGCAATTGGCTTTGAGTCAATCATTGAACGGTTTACCAGAGTGGAAAGTTGAAAATATTTTCCAAAATCTTCAGGGAGGAATTCAAGGGCTACACCTCCCAGAGCTATTAATTTTCCATCTAAACAAAAAACCCAAGAGATAAAAAGAAGAGTCCTGATGCAATTGCATCCCCAGGGTCTCTATCTTCAGAGAGCACTGTTAATGGCACCTCAGAGCAAAGCAAGTGATATCGGCAGAGGACTGTTCTCTGAAAAGGTTCTGTCAGGAAGACATTCTAGAAAAAGTGTGGGCAGGTGTGTATGGACCTGGGCATTGAGGGATCTGGACAGGGACTTTGGGACTCCTGGGTATCTCTGTGAGACTAGAAAGAACTTGTTGATGTCCATATTTTATTTCATGATTGGGTCAGGTTCGAGGGTATGCAGGCATTTGCGAGGGTAAGAAGATGCATTGACTTCATCCCCAGCTCCCACCAGAGCATGCGAGCACGCAGTGAATCCCATTTGATTTGTTTCTGCTTCAGACGTGTTGTCTGCGCGTGTGTGGAAGCACATGCCACGGTGCCCACACGGAGGTCAAGGACAACTTGCAAGAGTCAGTTCTCTCCTTGGGTCCCAGGGACTGAACTCAGGCCATCAGACTGAGCAGTAAGCCCCTTCCCCACGGAGCCATCGCTATGGCCCTTGTTCAGTTTCTTTAATTGCACTCTGTGAGCCAGATGCCATTTTATAAGTCCACCCCTGAGCTTCCAGTGAAACCCAGGAGTTGGGAAGATGAACTCTGGACAGCTGCTGTGGAGTCAGACCCAAAGTACCCTGGGGCAAAGGCGAGGCAACCATTGTTGCCTCTGCAGACCGCTTTAGGCTGCCAGTAATTTTTATTTTATTTTTCATTATGTGTGTGTGGTGGGAGGGTTGTGCATGCGAGCTCAGGTGTCCTCAGAGGCCAGAGGCATGGGATCCTCTAGAGCTGTCTGTATGTTGCCCACTGTGGGTGCTGGGAACTAAACTCGGGTCCTCTGCAAGACTGGCACAAGCTCTTAACTCCTGAGCCGTCTCTCCAGCCCCACCAGAATAACATTTAAAACACATTTTATGGTTGGCTTTAATTTAAGGACACAGAATGCATAGAACCTTCTTTCTCCACCTAAATTTCAAAGAACTTAAAGCAATTTTGTAGAGCTAAAGCTGTAGTTTCAGAGAACTTTACTTGGACCTCAGTATCCAGAGAGCTGGTAGCTCAGTGGGCAGAGTGCTTGCCTAGCATGCACAAGTGCTGGGTTCATCCCCAGCACCATATAAATCAGAAGGATAGATGCTTGTCCCAGCACTTGGGAGATGGAGGCAGGAAGACCAGGTCCAAAGTCAAGTTTAGCTACACAGTGGTCGTTCAGGGCCAGCCTGGATCACAGGAGAGTCTCAGAAAAGAGAAGTAGGCAAGGTTCCCATGAATGGTGCTGTCAGGGATGAGGATGTATGAAGGTTTTACTGGCACAGAGCCAGCCAAGCCTGGCCCCTCTCCATCACTCGTTCTCAGCATCAGATCTTAAACACACAGCAGAGATGTGGACGGAAAGATCTCTAAAGTCAGTCCACGAAACCTGTGACTGCCAGGCCTGGTGAGGCAGCACTGCCATCCCAGCTGCTCAGGGACTGAGGCAGGAGGATTACTAGTTTAAATAATGCCTGAGGCACAGAAAGTGGTTCAACAAGCCTGGAAAAGTTTTGAGATCCTGTTTCAAACAGTAGGGAAAAAAGGGAGGGGGCGTCAAGAAGGCTCAGGGTCACGGGGCTCGCTGTGCAGGCCTGTGGCTGTGGTTGGTCCCCAGGGCTCCTGTGTTGGAAGGAGAGAGCTGGTCCCAGCAAGTCATAGTCTGACCTGTGGGCTGTGGCACACCTTCTCCCGCTGTCATTTATGTGAGAGAGAGGGGAAGGGAAGAAAGAGACAGAGACACGGGGGAGCAGTGATGAGTCAAAAGAGCACAAGTGTAGCTCACTGGCAGAGACCCTGGACCTGGGCCTGAGGCAGGGACTCTTCTGAGGAACCCGGGGATGTGGGGAGGGAAGATGAGTGAGTAAAGTTGTTTACCCAACAAAACCAACAACCTGAGTTGGATCTCCAGAACCCACATAAATGTGGAAGGTGAGAACTAACTCCAGAAAGTTGTGTTCTGACCTACACACATGCTTCAAACGTATACAATAACAAGGAAATTATAAAAAGAAAGCACCATCCCAGGCCACACCCACCAGCCTAACACAGGGGTGGGCTTGCTGGGGAGAAGCACTAATTTTCTAAGGCAACCTTTGACACACAAAGATGACATCACAAGGTCTGGAGAGATGGCTCAGAAGTTAAGAGTTCAGTTCCCAACACCCACATCAGGGCATCTCACAACTTCCTGTAACTCCAGCTCCAGAGGATCCAACGCCCTCTTCTGGCCTCCAAAGGTAGTACACACACATACATACATACATACATACACACATACACACATACACACATACACACACACACACGACAGTAAAAACAAATTAAATCCTATTCAAAAGCAACCTGCAAGAGATTCCAGACCCTGGTGGGGTGCACTTTCCTAGATTAGCAGTGGGGCCACCCAAACATTCCAGGAGACAACAGGAAGTCATTGAGACAATCCCAGCTGTTCTTCACAGGCAGGGACCCAACATCTGGAAGCCAGCACTCCTGAATTCAACTCTTGTTCTCAAGTCTAAACTCTCAGCGGTAAACCAGAGCCCACCTGCACACTCCTTTCTCAAGACTGAGCCTGGACCACTGTCTGTGACTATGTATCCATCATCTGGGAGTCTCCAGGACAGATCCAGGTGAGTCCTCCAGGGAAGGGAGCTGGGAGCGGGACATGGATGGGAGGCAGTGTCTGTCCTGCAACAGGAAGGATTTTTATGTATCACGTCTATTTAAAGTCACAGCATACATGGAGGTCAGAGGACAATTTTTGGGAGTCGGTTCTGAGGATCTAACTTAGACCCTCAGGCTTGGAGGCGAGGTCCTTTACTTCATGAACAATCTCCCCACGGGAAGAAACATTAAACAGAGAGGCTAGAAACAGTGTGATTGAAGCAGGAGAGCAAAAGCAGACCAGGGAAACTGGGCTCGAGTTAGTTCCAAGGATCAAACTCAGGTCTTCAGACTTGGTGGCAAGCACCTTTACCCACTGAGCCATCTTGCCAACCTGGAACCACCTTAAAATGTCAGTGGTGCCAGGTTCAGAAACGCCCCAACCCAAACCAATGCATCCTTATAGCAGTTAGTTGCTGAGGAGTAAGTCCTTGGTCTTTTTATGGTCTGGGGATGGGATCCCGGGCTTCCAGCACGATAAGCAAGCCCTCATCTACTGAGCTGCATCCTACCAACTATTTGAATGTTTACATTTCTTTTACGATATAAATAATACTTCAGAACTTGATTCAAGAGTGTAAGCTCCTTCTCCAAGTATGGTGGGTCATACCTGTAACCCCAGCATCCTGGGAGACTGAGGAATGAGTCAAGGTTAACCGGGAGGCACAGCGAGACATAGGGAGGGCAGTTATTGGATCCTCAGTGTCAGTGAGGAAGGGACTTTTCACTGTCATCTAACTTGGGGTAAACTGAATCCTAGGGGGTACATAACCTGCTCAGATCCCAAGATAGATGGGCTAGCACCAGTTAAGCCCAGGGCCTTCTCTCAGCTGAGCTCACAGGGATAGGCAGAACCTCCTTACTGTCTTCCCACATCACTCACTGGCCTTCCAGCGTCTCCGGTGACACCATGTGTTGATCTATCCCTAGTCTCTGGTCCACAGTTTTCTCCTCAAAGCATACACACCATGGAAAGTAGAACTTCTTTTCCCTTTAGGGCTTAGAAACCTCGCCTTCCCCCACATTCCTGGCCCAGAACTGGCTGTAAGGACCCTTGACTCACTTTGTGAGTACCGTGTACAGTGAGACCCAGAAGCTCTGCACCTCCCAGTGCAGACAGACAGAACCACAGCGTTGTGGGAACCGTGGAGCCCAGCCAGAGTACGGGGAAAACACTGGGTCTGGTGGCTGGCCACAAAGTGGCAGTCCTGAGTACCGTGATTGACAGCTGAAGTGGGTGCTGTAGACTGAGACTTGTGATTGACAGTTGAAGAGGATGGGTAGGCTTAGGTGCTTGTGATGGACACTGGCAGTGCATGCAGGATGGACAGCAGAATTGACCATGTGGGAACTTGCAATTGGCAGCGGACTGGGATAAGGGAGTGCTCACAGAGATCCATCTGCCTCTCTCTCTCAAATCCTGGGATTAAAGGTGTGAACCACCACTGCCTGGCCTCTAGTGGCTTAGCTTTGCCCTTCTGATCTTTAGGCAAGCTTTATTTATTAAAGCATAAATAAAATATCACTATACACAATACACTAAGAGATATTTCTGTCGTTATTCTTAAGCATGAAGATTAAGAAAGAAGGGGGAACCTCTCAGAACAGAAATGAGCGTCACACCCGAGTGTGGGGAAGGATTCATAGGAATCTCAGTTAAGCTCCCAGTATTGGCTGTGTAAACCAGTTTGGTGCTCTCAAACTACAACTCAGAGGGTTGCTAGGAAACTTCTCCCCCACTATCACCACCATCTTGATAAGGGAGATGGCTCCAGGCCACCTTGGAGTGCACAAGGAAGTGAGGATGTATTTTAACTGTAGGTGGAGTTCCTGGTGAGATTCCTGGAAAACTGAGGTTTCCTGCAGGCAAAGAAGCAGCTGATAACTGTGTCAAGGCTTCCAGCCAGACTTCTCAGCCAGACCCCCTCCCACTTCACATCCCAGTAACTGCCCCTTCATCTCCATCCTTCCTCAATATTGTACTTTGTCCAGAGATTGGATAAGACAGACACCACTGTGGAAGCTCAAGTTTTAATAATAATCCCAATATTTAGCTTATTTGATCCTTTTAATAGTTAATTGACAGATAAGGTTGTATATATTAAGACATTCATCTTTCTGATTTACATATAGTCATGGTCATTAAAGCAGTTTAATTAACACATTGTTCTCCTTCTAGGCTGTGCGCCAGAGCCCAGAGTGGCTGAGAGAGATTAAGCTAGCCAGCACCTGCAGATTCAGGCCCCTGGTGACCTCTGTTCCATTTACTGCTCTGTTCTCATTGCTGGTTACTTGGTTGTTTGGACAGTAGGAAGGTCAGCCAATTGGTTAGATTAGGGATGTTTTGTGGGTTTGGTTTTTGTTTTTAGGATTTGTTGACTTTATTTCATTTCATCATTTCATGTGTATGAGTGTTTTGCCTATATTTATATCTGCGTGCCATGGTTGTGCCTGGTGCCCTCAGAGGCCAGAAGAGAGCACTGGATCTCTTGGAACTGGTTGGTTGTTGTCAGCTATTGTTCTCTGAGACAGAGTCTCACACTCTAGCCCAGGCGAGCCTCAAATTCATGACTCCTGCCTCAACTTCCTGGTACTGAGGTTATATGCATGATCTACTACATTCAACCCAATTTTCTGTTTATTCAGCTACTCCAGATTCCACATATAAGTGATAGTGGCTGTAATGGTTTAAATAAAATGCCACAGGTTCCCATGTGGCCCGTGGGCCATGAGGGGCAGCAAATCCCAGGCATGCATGGAGCCTCATAGTGGGTGAGAGACAAAGATGGATAGGCACACCATGCAGAGTGAGGCTGGATATTTATTTAGTGGATTATGGAAGGGAAAGGGGAGAAGGGAATAATGGAGAAAAGCAGAGAGAGGCATAGAGAGAGCAAGCGATAGAGAGAGAGACAGAGAGAGAAGCAAAGAGAGAGAGAGAGTGGGAGAGGACAGGAGCTACAGCAGCAGCTACCTCTTTGGGAGAGAGATGGAAAGAAAGGGCTCAGACTGGATGCCGAAGGAAGATCTGCCTGCCTCAGCAAATGGGAAAAGGAAGTGGGTGTGGCTCGTCTCTTAAAGGAACAGGATAGATCATTACATTTCCATCTCTTTTTTATAATAAAAAGGCGGGAGGTTAGACACAACAGGTTAAAGGAATTGGGGCGATAGATTCTCAAGACTACTTCCTGCTTATTTGTGGATCGTCTTGGGAGGGGGGGAACGTGAGAAAGCTGGGAGCTGGTCACATCCTGGCATAGCTGGTCTCTTTGCCCCTGTCTAGTGTTTGTGGTATGGAAATATCTGGTGTCTTTTACATCTGTTTAAGGTATTGACAGAAGAGAGGACAAAGTTAAGTTTAGGGGAAAAAAATTAGAAACAGGGAATTCAGAGGGTATATCTTATTATTCTTTTTAAAGCGGGTGTGTGTGTGGAGGGTAGAGACGAACACGAGACAGACGAAACAAGCACGGCGGGGTGGGAAGGAGACACAGACACAAACGTGGGTGTACTTTAATGGGGGAGGGGTAGCAACAGGTAAGGTGCAGGTGTGCAGACACAAGAGGGTGGGAGGGGGAAGAGAGAGAGAGAGAGAGAGAGAGAGAGAGAGAGAGAGAGAGAGAGA
>JABTXL010019032.1:0-45655 GCA_025134845.1 Neodon shergylaensis
GCAGAGGCAGG
Organism: Neodon shergylaensis; assembly: GCA_025134845.1. Classification (NCBI taxonomy): domain Eukaryota; kingdom Metazoa; phylum Chordata; class Mammalia; order Rodentia; family Cricetidae; genus Neodon; species Neodon shergylaensis. The sequence goes on from JABTXL010019032.1 coordinate 12, forward strand.
CGGATCTCTGTGAGTTCGAGACCAGCCTGGTCTACAGAGTTACTTCCAGGACAGGCTCCAAAACCACAGGGAAACCCTGTCTCAAAAAAACAAAAAAAAAAAGGTATTATAAAACGGCCAAGGCCCAGATATTGCCCAATATCTCTCCTCTCCTAAAAACAAAGTATGCTTTACTTGTTACTTTTATGTCTTGTGGCATTTTTAAATCAAAAGGAACAATACAGACACATACACACACACACAGACATATATACACACACTATAATCATGTCAGTCTCATACACACACACACACACACACACTGAAATGGCTAAATATTGGCCAGGCCATGGTGACTCACGCCTTTAATCCCAGCACTGTAGATGCAGAGGCAGGCGGATCTCAGTGAGTTCAAGGCCAGCGTGTTCTAAAAGAGCTAGTTCCAGGAAAGAAAGAAAGAGAGAGAGAGAGAGAGAGAGAGAGAGAGAGAGAGAGAGAGAGAGAGAGAGAGAAAGAAAGAAAGAAAGAAAGAAAGAAAGAAAGAAAGAAAGAAAGAAAAGAGAAAATATGGCTATAGGTGTTGGCTCTCTGAATACCATACCTGTGTTTTGGTTCTCATTAACCAGACAGCTACAACAAAATAGTAAATACTTAAATGTCAAATCCAGGTAATCTTATTTGCTACCACCAGCCATATATAGATTCTGAAAGATATAACAGTGTATCTTCATGTTAACAAAATATGACATAATGATGTATGTCTATTCACTTATGTCTTTGTTAATTTGTCAAATTTAACTACTCTGTGGCTCCGAGTCACATAAAAATTACGAAACTGTGATAGTTTATAAAAGCATACTTTTAAAAAAGGGTTCTTAAAATGAGATTCCCAGTCTCTGGAGGGCCTGCATCTATTACTTAAAGTTTATTTTGATACTAAAAGAGCTTCAATACAAGGTTAAAAATTTTTAAGACTCAGTTGAACCTAGAGTGGCTCCCAGGAGACCAAGGCGAGGTCCCCAGTTAGTTCCTTGGGCAGTTGAGGATAGGGAACCTGAAATGACCCTATCCTATAGCAATGCTGACGAATATCTTGCATATCACCATACAACCTTCATCTGGGGATGGATGGAGATAGTCACAGAGACCCACACTGGAGCACCAGACTGAGCTCCCAAGTTCCCATTGAGGTGCGGAAGGAGGGAGAACATGAGCAAGGAAGTCAGGACCACGAGGGGTACACCCAACCACTGAGACAGTGTGGCTGATCTATTGGGAGCTCACCAAGGCCAGATGAAATGAGACGGAAGAAGCATGGGATAAAACCGGACTCTCTGTTCATGGCGAACAATGGGGGCTAATGAGAAGCCAAGGACAATGGCCCTGGGGTTTGATCCTACTTCAAGTTCTGGCTTTGTGGAGCCTAGCCAGTTTGGATGTTCACCTTCCTAGACATGGACGGAGGGGGGAGCACCTTGGACTTTCCACAGGGCAGGGAACCCTGACTGCTCCTTGGACTGGAGAGGGAGGGGGAGAGGAGTGGGGGGAGGCGGAGAAGGTTGGAAGGAGGGGAAGAGAAATGGGAGAACGGGAGGAGGGGGAAACGTTTTTTTTTCTCAATAAAAATTTAATAAAAAAAAATTTTTAAGACTCAAACAGCACAAAGTTATAAAATTCTAATCTTATGATGGTTACTTGCTGTAAACTCTTGAAGATTATTAAGCCATATGTGTTAATGGCCATTCTCCTTAAAAATTATCGAATTCTCTAACGTATGCAGAACTAGGTTTGTTGTCAGGCTAATGGAAATGTGATTCATTGACAGAGAAGGAACATTTCTGTCTGCCATTTTGTAGACTTCTGTGTAGGTTGTCAAAGTAAATATCCTGAAATAAGTATCTCAAGACAAGATTAAAGTAACTTAAACTTTCTTTCATGTAAAATAATACTCAAAATCAGGCATATTAAAAGCAAAGCCAAACCTAGCTATTGAAAAAAAATGAATGTTTGAGTAAAATAGACTACCTTTATAAGATACTTGCATGGCAGGATGTCCCTAGACCCAAGTACTTCCACTGGATGGAGCACGATCCCACCAGAGTCAATTGCATGTAAGCCTCATTACAGGATACGGGGGCACTGGAAAAATAAGATCTACCAGAAGCCTGTTGCTGCTGTCTCTGTCTATATAAACATGACCAGTTCTGTCTGTGTAGGCTTGACCAGCTCTTGCCCTGTGGAGGATCTTGCCCCACAGAGTCTACAAGTCTACACCCATATCCTAAATGCCTCAAACAACAGAGACAAATACCAACTACTCTGATCTTACTGTCTCCCAGACTGAAATGCCAGGATGCTGCAAACAGAAGAACCTGGTACCTAGCCCACCACCTGACAGGTGCAAGACCTGCGTGCCCTCTACTCTAGGTTTCAGTTCTTCCTGTTAACTAAAACTAATTCCAGGGTTGACTCCCTTACCACCCATGTTCCGTGTTTAGGGGTTAATGATCCAGACTATCCAACTGATCTCCTTGGAAATCCAATGAAAAATGACTCAGTAGGATTCTACTTCTCTTTTAAATTGCCAATTAGGTACTGAATTTAATGGACTTGTTTTTTAAAAGGCCTCCAGGTGTTTGTTCCTTATCTGTGGGTTTGATGCAACAAAGAGCTGACTACAGTTATTTTATCTTGCTACGTTGTCTAACCAGTTGTATGCTAACTTACTAAACAAAACCTATGTTGCCTTTGACTCTTAATGATATCCCACAAGATTGTACAGTTACTGCCACCGGCTTGTATTCTTTACCAACTGTTGAGTATTATTGAGCCCTTGGATAAACCATCCTCTGAGGCACTCTCACTGCTGTCCTTTTGTAGTAAGATCTAATGATTCTCTGAATGTCCTCTGTGTCTGTGGTTCTGTCCCACTTTTCATTTCTGATCTTATTAATTCGCATATTCTCTCTCTGCCGTTTGATTAGTTTGGATAGGGGTTTATCAATCTTGTTGATTTTCTCCAGGAACCAACCTTTTGTTTCATTGATTCTTTGGATTCTTTTCTATGTTTCTATTTTGTTGATTTCTGCCCTCAGTTTGATTATTTCCAGTCATGTACTCCTCCTAGGTGAGTCTGCTTCTTTATTTTCTAGAGCTTTCAGGTGGGCTGTTAAGTCACCAATGTGTGCTTTCTCTGTTTTCTTTAAGTGGGTACTTAGTGCTATGAACTTTCCTCTTAGGACTGCTTTCACAGTGTCCCATAAGTTTTAGCAGATTGTTTCTTTATTTTCATTGAATTCAAGGAAGACATTAGTTTCTTTCTTTATTTCTTCCTTAATCCAGGTGTGGTTCAATAGTTGACTGTTCAGTTTCCATGAGTTTGTAGGCTTTCTATGGGTAGCATTGTTGCTGAATTCTAACTTTAATCGATGATGATCTGATAAGACACAGGAGGTTACTAATATATTTTTTTTTGTTGAGAAAAAGAAAAAAGTTTCCGCCTCCCCCCAGCCTCCCATTTCCCTCCCCTTCCTTCCACCCTTCTCCCCCTCCCCCCACTCCTCTCACCCTCCCTCTCCAGTCCAAAGAGTAGTCAGTGTTCCCTTCCCTGTGTAAAGTCCAAGGTCCTCCTCCATCCGTCCATGTCTAGGAAGGTGAACATCCATACTTTCTAGGCCCCTACAAAGCCCAAACTTGAAGTAGGATCAAAACCCAGGGCCATTGTCCTTGGCTTCTCATCAGCCCCCATTGTTCGCCATGTTCAGAGAGTCCTGTTTTATCCCATGCTTCTTCTGTCTCAGTCCAGCTGGACTTGGTGAGCTCCCAGAGGAAATTCAGAGAATCATTAGATCTAACTACAAAAGCCTGTATGCCACAAAACTGGAAAATGTAAAAGAAAGAGACACTTTTTTAGATAAATACCATTTACCAAAGTTAAACCAGGACCAGGTGAACAATCTAAATACACCTGTTAGTCGCGAAGAATTAGAATCTGTTATCATAAACCTCCCTACCAAAAAAGAGCCCAGGACCAGATGGCTTCAATGCGGAATTCTACCAGAACTTCCAAGAACACCTAATACCTATACTCCTTACTGTATTTCACAATATAGAAGCAGAAGAGTCATTACCAAATTCCTTTTATGAAGCTACAGTTACTCTGATACCAAAACCACACAAAGACTCTACCAGGAAAGAGAATTATAGGCCAATCTCACTCATGAACATTGACGCAAAAATCCTCAACAAAATACTGGCAAACCGAATCCAAGAACACATTAAAAAAATTATCCACTATGATCAAGTAGGCTTTATCCCAGAGATGCAGGGCTGGTTCAACATATGAAAATCTATCAATGTAATTCATCATATAAATAAACTGAAAGAAAAAAACCATATGATCATTTCATTAGATGCTGAAAAAGCATTTGATAAAGTTCAACATCCCTTTATGATAAACGTCTTGGAGAGATTAGGGATACAAGGGTCATACCTAAATATAATAAAAGCTATATACAGCAAGCTGACAGCTAACATCAAATTAAACGGAGAGAAACTCAAAGCCATCCCACTAAACTCAGGAACACGACAAGGCTGTCCACTCTCGCCATATCTCTTCAATATAGTGCTTGAAGTTCTAGCAATAGCAATAAGACAACATTAGGGGATCAAGGGGATTCGAATTTGAAAAGAAGAAGTTAAACTTTTGTTATTTGCAGATGATATGATAGTGTACATAAGCGACCCCAAAAATTATACCAAAGAACTCCTAGAGCTGATAAACACCTTTAGTAATGTGGCAGGATACAAGATCAACTCCAAAAAATCAGTCGCCCTCTTATATACGAAGGATATGGAAGCAGAGAGGGAAATCAGAGAAACTTCACTTTTCACGATAGCCACAAACAGCATAAACTATCTTGGGGTAACTCTAACCAAGGAAGTGAAAGACCTATTTGACAAGAACTTTAAGGCATTGAAGAAAGAAATTGAAGAGAATACCAGAAAATGGAAGGACGTCCCTTGCTCTTGGATTGGGAGGATCAACATAGTAAAAATTGCAATTCTACCAAAGGCAGTTTATAGATTCAATGAAATCCCCATCAAGATCCCAGCAAAATTCTTCACAGATCTGGAAAGAACTAATATTTTTTTGTAACTGTAGAAGTTTGCTTTGTTACCGAGTATGAGGTCAATTTTCAAGAAGGTTCCATGAACTGCAGAGAAGAAGATATATTCTTTCCTATTTGGGTGAAATGTTCTATAAATGTCTGTTAAGTCCATTTCATTCATTACCTCCATTAATTCTCTTATGTCTCTGTTGGGTTTCTGTGTGATTGACCTGTTCACTGGTGAGAGAGGAGTGTTGAAGTCTCCTACTATTAGTGTGTGTGGTTTGATGGCTGCCTTGAGTTTTAGTAATGTTTCTTTTACGTTCGTGGGTGCTTTTATATTAGGGGCATAGATATTCAGGATTGAGACTTCATCCTGATGAATTGTTCCTGTTATGAGTATAAAATGTTCCTCTCCATCTCTTCTGATTGATTTAAGTTTGAAGTCAACTTTGTTTGAAATTAGTATGGCCACACCTGCTTGTTTCTTAGGTCCATTTGCTTGATAAACCTTTTCCCATCCTTTTGATGGAGTTTTTGGGGTCGCTTATGTACACTATCATATCATCTGCAAATAATGAAAGTTTAACTTCTTCCTTTCCAATTCGAATCCCCTTGATCCGCTTATGGTGTCTTATTGCTATTGCTAAAATTTCAAGCACTATATTGAAGAGGTATGAAGAGAGTGGACAGCCTTGTTGTTTTCCTGATTTTAGTGGGATGGCTTTGAGTTTCTCTCCGTTTAATTTGATGTTAGCTGTCGGCTTGCTGTAAATAGCTTTTATTATATTTAGGTATGCCCTTTATATCCCTAATCTCTCTAAGACTTTTATCATAAAGGGATGTTGAATTTTGTCACATGCTTTTTCAGCATCTAATGAAATGATCATATGGCTTTATTTCCTTCAGTTTACTTATATGATGGATTACATTGATAGATATTTGTATGTTGAACCAGCCCTACATCTCTGGGATGAAGCCCACTTGATCATAATGGATAATTTTTCTAATGTGATCTTGGATTCGGTTTGCCATTGTTTTGTTGTGGATTTTTGCATCAATGTTCATGAGTGAGATTGGTCTATAATTCTCTTTCTTGGTTGAGTCTCTGTGTGGTTTTGGTGTCAGCGTAACTGTAGGTTCATAAAAGGAATTTAGCAATGACTCTTCCGTTTCTATATTGTGAAATACATTAAGGAGTATAGATATTAGGTCTTCTTGGAAGTTCTGGTAGAATTCTGCGTTGAAGCCATCTGTTCCTGGGCTCTTTTTGGTAGGGAGGTTTTTGATAACAGCTTCTAATTCTTTGCAACTAACACGTCTATTTAGATTGTTCACCTGGTCCTGGTTTAATTTTGGTATATGGTATTTATCTAAAGTGTCCATTTTTTTTTTGATTTTCCAGTTTTGTGGCATACAGGCTTTTGTAGTTAGATCTAATGATTCTCTGAATTTCCTCTGTGTCTGTAGTTATGGCCTCCTTTTCATTTCTGATCTTATTAATTTGCATATTCTCTCTCTGCCATTTGATTATTTTCGATAGGGGTTTATCAATCTTGTTGATTTTTTCCAGGAACCAGCTTTTTGTTTCACTGATTCTTTGGATTGTTTTCTGTGATTCTATTTTGTTGATTTCAGCGCTCAGTTTGATTATCTCCTGTCTTCTACTCCGCCTAGGTGAGTCTGCTTCTTTTTTTCTAGAGTTTTCAGGTGGGCTGTTAAGTCTCCAACGTGTGCTTTCTCTGTTTTCTTTAAGTGGGAACTTAATGCTATGAACTTTCCTCTTAGGACTGCTTTCATATTGTCCTATAAATTTGAGTATGTTGTTTCTTTATTTTCATTAAATTCAAGGAAGACTTTAATTTCTTTCTTTATTTCTTCCTTGCTCCAGGTGTCGCTCAGTAGTTGACTGTTCAGTTTCCATGAGTTTGTAGGCTTTCTGGGGGTAGCATTGTTGTTGAATTCTAACTTTAATCCATGGTAATCCGATAACACGCAGGTGGTTACCAATATTATCTTTTAACTGTGGAAGTTTACTTTGTTACCGAGTATGTGGTCAATTCTCGAGAAGGTTCCATGAGCTGCAGAGAAGAAGTTATATTCTTTCCTTTTTGGGTGGAATGATCTATAAATGTCTGTTAAGTCCATTTGCTTCATTACCTCCATTAATTCTCTTGTTTCTCTGTTAGGTTTCTGTCTGATTGACCTGTCCATTGGTGAGAGAGGAGTGTTGATGTCTCCTACTATTAGTGTGTGCGGTTTGATGACTGGCTTGAGTTTTAGCAATGTTTCTTTTATGTAAGTGGGTGCTTTACATTAGGGGCATAGATATTTAGGATTGAGACTTCATCCTGATGAATTGTTCCTGTTATGAGTAAAAAATGCCCCTCGTCATCTCTTCCGATTGATTTAAGTTTGAAGTCAACTTTGTTAGAAATTGGTATGGCCACATCTACTTGTTTCTTAGATCTATTTCCTTGATAAGCCTTTTCCTAGCCCTTTACTCTGATTAGGTGCCTATCTTTGTGGTTGAGGTGTGTTTCTTGTAAAGAGAAGAATGTTGGATCCTGTTTTCGTATCCAATCTCTTAGCCTGTGCCTCTTTATAGGTGAGTTGAGTCCATTGACATTAAGTGATATTAGTGACCAGTGGTCGTTAACTCCGATCATTTTTTCTTTTTCTTTTTTGGAAGTAGTGTTTGTGTGTATCCCTTCTTCGGGTTTTGCTGGTGAAGGGTCTCTAGATGTCTGAGTTATTGGGGTCATTGTTGGACTCCTTGGTTAGTTATTTTCCTTCTATTACTTTCTGTAAGGCTGGATTTGTGGCTACGTATTGTTTAAATTTGTTTTTATCCTGGAAAATTTTCTTTTCTCCATTTATAGTGAATGAAAGCTTGGCTGGGTATAGTAGTCTCGGCTTGCATCCATGGTCTCTTAGATTCTGCAGTACATTTATCTAGGACCTTCTGGCTTTCATGGTTTCCATAGAGAAATAATGTGTAAGTCTGATATGTTTACCTTTATAAGTAACTTGGCCTTTATCCTTTGCAGGTCTTAATATTCTTTCTTTATTCTGTATGTGTTGAAATAGGGGTGGCCGGGGCTGCGTCCGCAGCACCCCAGCCGCCTGCTCGGCTAGCTTATGCCCCGAAATAACAACACACAAATTGTATTCCTTTTAACACTGCTTGGCCCATTTCTATCTAGCCTCTTCGAGGCTAACTCTCGCACCTGGACTAGCCCATTTCTAATAATGTGTGTAAGCACCCCAAGGTGCGCTTACCGGGAAGATTCTAGTCTACATCCATGCTGGGTTGGAGCTTCATCGCGTGTCTCTCTGAGAGGAGCAGAGCATGGCGTCTCTGCTCCAGAGAGCAGAGCTGTCGAGTCTGAGCTCACTTCCTCTTCCTCCCAGTATGCTATTCTGTTTACTCCTCCCACCTATGTTTTAACCTATGAGGGCCAAGCAGTTTCTTTATTACTTAACCAATGAAATCAACAGATTGATATATGACACTCCCACATCATGTATGCTTTATGTTTTGATTATTATATGGGGAGGGGATTTTTTTTTGATCCAGCATATTCGTTGTTCTGTATGCTTCTTGTATTTCATAGGTACATCTTTCTTTTGGTTGGGAAAGTTTTCTTCTATAATTTTATTAAATATATTTTCTGGACTATTGAGCTGCATTTCTTCTCCTTCTACTCCAATTATTCTTAGGTTTGGTCTTTTTATTGTGTCCCCGATTTCCTGAATTTTTTGTGATGAGAGTTTGTTGGATTTGCTGTTTTCTTTCATCAGTGCGTTTATTTTCTCTATGGTATCCTCAGTGTCTGACATTCTTTCTTCTATCTCTTGTAATCTGTTGGTAGTACTTGTCTCTGTAGTTCCTGTTCATTTACCCAGATTTTCCATCTCCATCCTTCCCTCGGTTTGTGTTTTCTTCATTACTTCCATTTCATTCTTCAAGTCTTGAACTGCTTCCCTTACCTGTTTGATTGCTTTTTCTTGTTTCTCTTAGTTTTCTTGGGTATCTTTGAGAGATTTATTCATTTCCTCTAACTTTTTGTTTGTAATCTCTAATTGGTTATGGCAGTTTTTCACCTGCTGTTTAAGGTCCTTTATTATTTTTATATAATTCACTTTTGAGTCTATTTCTTCTAATTCTTCTGGAGTGGGGTGTACAATTCTTCTTATTTCGGGATCCCTGGATTTTGGTGATGTCATGTTGCCTTTCTGGTTGTTGGAGGAATTCTTGCATTGGTGCCTTCTCATCTCTTCCTTCAAATGGAGCCAGGAGAGGCCTGGTGTCTTGGTTCAGACTTTGCTGTGACTAACTCTCTGGGTGTTTCTCTTCAGTGTAGAAACAAGAACCGTTCCCGTACAGATGGAACTCCTCAGCACCAAAGCATGGACGCCTGATAGTCCAATGAACCGCGGGCAAAAGGGTCAACTTGGGGGGCAGGGTGAGGTCTAGTAGAACCCAGGAGACGCTGCCACACAAGCTGAAGGTGCCCGCTCTCCCTTTGGGTGTCCTTGAGGCCTGCCCGGTAGGCAGGCACTCACCGCTCTGGGTGTGTAGCCTTAGTGTAGGAGCAGAAGACTGTTCCTGATCAAAGGACCTTGCAGACCAGGCAGGCTTGGGGGAGGGGGATTCGTGTGTAAGAAAGACAGCCCTGCAGAAGTAGCTGGGGGATGGGGAGTTGTGCTCTCTTCAGGGACAATCCGCCCCTGGATAGCACACACTCATGGGTCCAGATGGAGCTCCTCAGCACCTAACGAGGGACGGCTGGTAGCCCTATGAACCGGGGACAAAAGGAGGAACATGACAGTCGGGGTCCAGTAGAGCACAGGAGACCCTGGAGCACAAGCTGAAGGTGTCCGCGCTCCCTTTGGGGGTCCTTGATGCCCGCCCGGTATGCAGGCACTCACTGCTCTGGGTAAGTAGCCTTAGTGTTGTGTATGGTCTAGTTGGAAGAGTGTGTGTCACCGTAGGGGTGGGCTTTGATGTTCCCAACGATCAGGATACTGCCCAGTGTTTCTGTTGACTTCTTATTGCCTTCAAGATTAGCAGTCTCAGCTCCAGCATCACATCTACCTGCACATCACCATGCTCCCTGTGAAAATGACTGAACCTCTGAAACTCTAAGTGAGACACTCCAATTAAATGTTTTCTTTTTATTAGTTGCCATGGGCATGTTGTCTCTTCACAGCAATAGAAATCTTACCTAAGATGGAAGTTGGTACCAGGGACTTGGGTGTTGCTGTGATAGCTTGACACTGTATTCTTTGGAAGAATTTGGAATTTGGTACTTTGGGTTAGGAAGGCAGTGAATGGTTTAACCACTGCTTTTTGAGTCCATACTAGCAGGAACATGAAACACGTATGTAGTAAGAATCATTTGAACTGTCAGAGGCTCACTCAAGAGGTTTCAGGAAAGAAGAATTTTAGCATGTTGCCTAGAGTTGCACTTGTGATATTTTGGTAAAGAAGGTGCCTGTCTTTTGTCCTTGTCTGAAGAGTCTGCCTGAGGCTAAAGTGAAGAATTTTTTTTTGTTTTGTTTTGTTTTTCGAGACAGGGTTTTTCTGTGGTTTTGGAGCGTATCCTGGAACTAGCTCTTGTAGACCAGGCTGGTCTCGAACTCACAGAGATCCGCCTGCCTCTGCCTCCCAAGTGCTAGGATAAAAGGTGTGCGCCACCACCGCCTGGATAATTGAAGAATTTTGGAATGATTCCATCGGCAGAAGAAATCTCAAAACACTAATCTTGACATTAGTGGTAACTCTAATGAAAATTCATAATGAAAAAGGTGTAAAAAGAGCAGGGTAAATAACAAAAAGAACATTTTGAAGAGAAAAAGAGCACCAGGAAGTGGAATGGAGATAAATCTTGTGTTAAAGGACATATATACATTATACAATATATCCTGATGATAGTTTCTCTACTATCTACTCCTTTCAGTTAGTCCCCACATCTTCTCCCCTCCACTGTCTTTCTGTCTGTCATTAGAAAAGAACACGCTTCTGAGAGATAACAACCTAATATGACAAGATGTAATAATTTAAAACAAAAACAATCATAAAAACTGGACAAGGCAACTCCAACAGGAAGAGAAGAGCACCAAGAACAGACTGAAGAGCTGGAGATCCACTCATTCACATATTCAGGACTTCTATAAAAATACTAAAATAAAAGCTCTGATATATTTAGCAGATGACTTGGTAGGTAGACTCGTGTACACCCTGTGCTTGCTGCTGCAGGCTCTGAGAGTTCTTCAGCACTTGGCTTAGTTGATTCAGAGGATGTCATTGTCTTGGTGTCCTCATGCCTCTGGCTCTTACACTCTTTGCACCTCCTCTTCTGCAGGAGTCCCTCGGTACTGTGGGGAAAAATTTGATGAAGATGTCTTATTTAGATTCTTTCTCTGAGTCTCTGCATCTGTTCTCGTCTGCTGAGGAAGGAGCTTCTCTGTTGTTAACAAGACAAGGCACTGGTCTGTGCGTATAGCAGGGTATCATCAGGAGTCATTTTATTGACATATTAGTATTATTTTATTACTCTTTTTATCATTATCATTATTACTGTTATCCGTAGTTTTTGCCTTAGGTCTCTTGGCTATCTGGTCTCCGGTTCTTGGTCACACAAGCAGTGTGGGGTATGGGTTCTGTCTTGTGGAGTGGGCCTTGAGTCTAATTAGACATCAGTTGGTTGCTCCCACAAGTTCTATACCATCATTGTCAGGCAGTATATATTGTAGCTCAAATGTGTGGTGGCTGAGTTCATGTCTACATTTCTCTTTGGTGTGGGAACATATTCTGCAGGCTACTAAAGAGAAATGTAGAATGTGTATGTATGTATGTATGTATGTATGTATGTATGTATGTATGCATGTATGTATGTATGTATGTATAGTGGAGGTTCTGTGTAGGTGCCAACTGGACTTCTCCATGCTCAGTGAGTTACATGGGTGTTTTCCTTGGTGAAGGGGACCTACTGTCAGTTTATGGTGGACAGTCCATTGTCTTAGCAGTAGGCTGGGTATTTGGGGATTCCATGTTCTGGCCAATAACTCATTTGAATGCAGTCAAGTACTGTTACTGGAAGCCTCCTTCAGTAAGATGTGGCCAGTTGGGAATACTGAAATATTGCTCCTTGTTAAGAGAACTCATTAGAATCTTCTTCATCTATTTTAGGTGTTTCCAGCTCACTAGGTTTCCATATCAAATACCCCTCAATTCCAGCTGTGTCTCCCTGAATTCTCTTCCTCTATCCTGTCTTGCTTCCCTTCTTGATTGCTGGGAGATAAGTTTGAGTCCACTGACTTTGTTGAAAGCTTTTAGCCTCCATAGGTGGTGTTGTTAGAAGTTTTAGGGTCACTTATGAATACTGCAAATAACAATATTTTGATTTCCCTTCAGAGCTGTAGATATATTCTGACTCTTGACAGTCAGGATAGACTGCCCTTCAGTCCAGTAGATATACCTTGACTTCTGACAGTCAGGATAGACTTCCCTTCATAGCAGTAGATATACCCAGATCTGTTGTAATACAAGCAGCGGCTGGCTGCATTGCTGCTGCCCCAGCTCACAGCCGCCCACATGGGTAGCTTATGCCCCGAAATAATTACACGGAAACTGTATTCTTTTAAACACTGCTTGGCCCATTATATCTAACCTCTTCTCGGCTAACTCTCGCACCTGGACTAGCCCATTTCTAATAATCTGTGTAGCCCACGAGGTGGCTTACCAGAGAAGATCTTAACCTGCGTCTGTCTGGAGTGGGAGAATCATGGCGACTCCCTGACTCAGCTTCTTTCTCCCAGCATTCTGTTCTGTTTACTCTGCCTATCTAATTTTCTGTCCTATTAAAGGGCCAGGGCAGTCTCTTTATTTAACCAATGAAATTAACACAAAACAGAAGACTCTTCCCCCATCACAGATCTGACAGTCAACATAGACTTTCCTTCAGAGCAGAAGGTATACACTGACTTCTGACAGTCAGGATAGACCTACCTTCAGAGCTGCAGATACCCTGACTTCTGACAGTCAGGATAGAATTGGCTTCAGAGCTCTAGATATACCCTGACTTCTTACAGTCAGAATAGGCTTCCCTTCAGAGCTGTAGATATACCCTGACTTGTGACAGTGAGGAAAGACTTCCATTCAGAGCTGTAGATATACCCTGGCTTCTGACAATCAAAATAGACTTCTCCTCAGAACTGTAGATATACGCTGAGTCCTGACAATCAGGATAGACTTCACTTCAGAACCGTAGATATGCCCTGACTTCTGACAGTAAGGATAGACGTCCCTTCAGAGCTGTAGATATTCTGTGACTACGGAGACTCAGGATAGACTTCACATCAGAGCTGTAGATATACCCTGACTTCTTACAGTCAGGATAGACTTCCCTTCAGAGCTGTATATACCCAAACTTCTGAAAATCAAGATTGACTTCCCTTCAGAGCTCTAGATATACCCTGACTTATGAAAATCAATATAGTTTTCCCTTCAGAGCTGTAGATATACCCTGACTTCATACAATAAGGAAAGACTTCCATTCAGAGCTGTAGATATACTCTGATATCTGACAGTCAGGATAGACTCCTTTCATAGCTGTAGGTATACCCTGATTTCTCACGGTCAGGATGGCTTTCCCTTAAGAGCTATAAATATACACTTACTTCTGACAGAAAGGATAGAGGTCCTTCATAACTGTACATATACCGAGACATCTGAAAGTCAGGATAAACTTCTTTTCAGTTCTGTAGATACCCTGACTTCTGACAGTCAGGATAGACTTCCCTTCAGAGCTGTAGATATACCCTGACTGCTGACAGTTAGCATAGCTTTCCCTTCAGAGCTGTAGATATATTCTGACTCTTGACAGTCAGGATAGACTGTTCTCCAGACCAGTAGATATACCCTGACTACTCACAGTCAGGATGGCTTTCCCTTAAGAGCAGTAGACATACCCAGCTCTGACAGTCAACGTAGACTTTCCTTCAGAGCAGTAGGTATACCCTGACTTCTGACAGTCAGGATAGACTACCCTTCAGAGCTGTAGATACCCTGACTTCTGCAGTCAGGATAGACTTCTGTTTAGATCGGTAGTTATACCCTGACTTCTGACAGTCAGGATAGATATCCCTTCAGATCTGTAGTTATACCCTAACTTCTGACAGTCAGGATAGACTTCCCTTCAGAGATATAAATATACCCTGGTTTCTGAAAATCAGAATAGACTTCCCTTCAGAGCTGTAGATATAATGTGACTTCTGAGACTCAGGATAGACTTCTCTTCAGTGCTGTAGATATACGCTGAGTTCTGACAATCAAGATAGACTTTATTTCAGAACTGTAGATATACCCTGACTTCTGAGAGTCAGGATAGACTTCTCTTCAGAGCTGTAGATAACCCTCACTTCTGATAGTTAGGATAGTTTTCCCTCATAGCAGCAGATATATGCTGAGTTCTTCCAGTCAGTATAGCTTTCTCTTCAGAACTGTAGATACGCCCTGAATTCTGACAGTTAGGATAGACTTTCCTTCACAGCTTTAGTTATATCCTGATACCTGACAATCAAGATAGTTTTCCTTTCAGAGCTGTAGTCATACCCTGACTTCTAACAGTCAGGATAGGCTTTTCTATAGAACTGTAGACACCATGACTTCTGACAGTCAGGATAGCTTTTTCTTAAGAACTGTAGATATAACCTGAATTCTTACAGTCACTGTATATAGCCTGACTTCTGACAATCAGGTTAGACTTCCTTCAGAGCTCTAGATATAACCTGACACCTGACAATCAAGATAGTTTTCCCTTCAGAGCCGTAGATATACCCTGACGTCTTACAGTCAGGATAGACTTCCCTTCAGAGCTGTAGATATACCCTGACTTCTGACTGTCAGGATAGACTTCCCTTCAGAGCTGAAGGTATACCCCAACTTCGCACAGTCAGGCTGTCTTTCCCTTCAGAGCTGTATATATACCCTGACTTCTGACAGTCAGGATCGACTTCAATTCAGAGCTGCAGATATGCCCTAACTTCTGACAGTCAGAATAAACTTCTCTTCAGAGCTGTAGGTATACCCTGACTTCTGACAGTCAGGATAGACTTCCCTTCAGAGATGTAGATATACCCTTACTTCTGACAGTCAGGATAGACTTCCCTTGATATGTAGATATACCCTGAATTCTGACAGTCAGGATAGTCATCCCTTCAGAGCAATAGATATACCACGACTTCTGACAATCAGGATAGACTTCCCTTCAGAGCTGTAGATATACCCTGACTTCTGACAGTTAGAATACCATTCCCTTCAGAGATCTAGATATATACTGACTCTGGACAGTCAGGATAGACTGCCCTTCAGACCAGTAGATATAACCTGACATCTGACAGTTAGGAAAGCTTTCCCTTCAGAGCAGTAGATATACCCAGATCTGTCAGTCAGGATAGACTTCCTTTCAGAGCAGTAGGTATACCCTGACTATTTTGATGTTAGATGTCGGCTTGCTGTAAATAGCTTTTATTATATTTAGGTATGACTCTTGTATCCCTAATCTCTCCAAGACTTTTATCATAAAGGGATGTTGAATTTTGTCAAATGCTTTTTGAGCATCTAATGAAACGATCATATAGGTTTTTTTTGTTTTTTTTTATGATTTTATTTTATTTTACTGCAAAAAAATTTTGCCTCCTCCCAGCTTCCCATTTCCCTCCCCATCCTTCCACACCTCCCCCCACTCCTCTCCCAGCCCACCCACTCCTCTCCCCCTCCCTCTCCAGCCTGAAGAGCAGTCAGGGTTCCCTGCCTGTGGAAAGTCCAAAATCCTCCTCCCTCCATCCTAGTCTAGGAATGTGAACATCCAAACTGGCTAGGCTTCCACAAGGCCAGAATATGAAGTAGGAACAAAACCCCATGCCATTGTCCTTGGCTTCTCATCAGCCCTCATTGTCCATCATGTTCAGAGAGTCCGGTTTTATCCCAAGCTTTTTCAGTCACAGTCCAGCTGGCCTTGGTGAGCTCTCAATAGATCAGACCCACTGTTTCCGTGGGTGGGTGCACCCCTTGTGGTCCTGACTTCTTTGCTCATGTTCTCCCTCCTTCTGCTCCTCATTGGGACAACGGGAGCTCATTCCGGTGCTCCAGTGTGGGTCTCTGTGACTATCTCCAACCATCGCCAGATGAAGGTACTTTGGTAATATGCAAGATATTCATCAGTTTGGCTATAGGATAGGGTCATTTCAGGTTCCCTATCCTCAGCTGCCCCATGAACTAACTGGGGACATCGCCCTGGGCACCTGGGAGCCCCTCTAGGTCCAAGTCTCTTGCCAATCCTAACATGGCTCCCTTAATAAAGAAATGTGTTTCCCTGCTCCCCTATCCCGCCTTCCTTTATCCCAATCATCCCATTTCCCCAAGTTCCCCCCATCCTCCCCTTCTCCCTTTTCTCTCTCCATCTCCCCTTACCTCCTCCCACCCCACCCCCTAGATACCAATTTTTTGCCTGGCATTCTTGTCTACGTCCCATAACGAGGAGGTTAGCTATATGTTTTTCTTTGGGTTCACCTTCTTATTTAGCTTCTTTAGGATATCAAATGGTAGACTCAATGACCTTTCTTTATGGCTAGAAACCAATTATAAGTGAGTACATCCCATGTTCATCTTTTTGGGTCTGTGTTACCTCACTCAGGATAGTGTTTTCTATTTCTATCCATTTGCATGCAAAATTCGAAAAGTCATTGTCTTTTACTGCTGAGTAGTACTCTAATGTGAATATATTCCACACTTTCTTCATCCATTCTTCCATTGAAGGACATCCAGGTTGTTTCCAGGTTCCGACTAATAACAAATAATGCTACTATGAACATAGTTGACCAAATGCCCTTGTCATATGATCGCCCAAGAGTGGCATTGCTGGGTCCAGGGGTAGGTTGATCCCGAATTTCCTGAGAAACCACCACACTGATTTCCAAAGTGGTTGCAAAAGTTTGCATTCCCACCAGCAATGGATGAGGGTACCCCTTCCTCCACAACCTCTCCAGCAAAGGCTATCATTGGTGTTTTTGATTTTAGCCATTCTGACGGGTGTAAGGAGATATCTCAAAGTTGTTTTGATTTGCATTTCCCTGATCGCTAAGGGGGTTGAGCATGACCTTAAGTGTCTTTTGGCCATTTGAACTTCATCTGTTGAGAATGCTCTGCTCAGATCAGTGCCCCATTTTTTAATTGGGTTAGTTAGCAATTTAAAGTCTAGTTTCTTGACTTCTTTATATATTTTGGAGACCAGACCTTTGTCTGTTGCGGGGTGGTGAAGATCTTCTCCCAATCAGTGGGTTGCCTTTTTGTCTTAGTGACAGTGTCCTTTGCTTTACAGAAGCTTCTCAGTTTTAGTAGGTCCCATTTATTCAATGTTGCCCTTAATGTCTGTGCTGCTGGGATTATACCTAGGAAGCGATTGCCTGTGTCCATCTGTTGTAGGGTACTTCCCACTTTTTCTTCTATCAGGTTCAGTGTGTTCAGATTGATATTGAGGTCTTTGATCCATTTGGACTTGAGTTTTGTGCTTGGTGATAGATACGGGTCTATGTTCATTCTTCTACAGGTTTACAACCGGTTGTGCCAGCACCATTTGTTGAAGAGGCATTCTTTCTTCCACTGTATACTTTTAGCTCCTTTATCAAAAATGAGGTGTTCATAGGTTTGTGGGATAAAATCCGGGTCTTTTATATGATTACATTGGTCGACTTCTCTGTTTTTATGCCAATACCACACTGTTTTCATTACTGTAGCCCTGTAATAGAGTTTGAAGTCAGGGATGGGAATGCCTCCAGAAATTCTTTTATTGTATAGAATTGTTTTGGCTATCCTGGGTTTTTTGTTTTTCCATATAAAGTTGATTATTGTCCTCTCAAGATCTGTGAAGAATTTTGATGGGACCTTGATGGGGATTGCATTGAATCTATACATTGCCTTTGGTAGAATTGCCATTTTTACTATGTTGCTCCTCCCAATCCAAGAGCAAGGGAGATCCTTCCATTTTCTGGTATCCTCTTCAATTTCTTTCTTCAATGCCTTGAAGTTCTTGTCAAATAGATCTTTCACTTCCTTGGTTAGAGTTACCCCAAGATATTTTATGCTGTTTGTGGCTATTGTGAAAGGTGATGCTTCTCTAATTTCCCTCTCTGTTTCCTTATCCCTAGTGTATAGGAAGGCAACTGATTTTTTGGAGTTGATCTTGTATCCTGCCACATTACTAAAGGTGTTTATCAGCTGTAGGAGTTCTTTGGTATAGTTTTTGGGTTGGCTTATGTACACAATCATATCATCTGCAAATAACGAAAGTTTAACTTCTTCCTTTCCAATCTGAATCACCTTGATCCCCTTATGTTGTCTTATTGCTATTGCTAAAACTTCAAGCACTATATTGAAGAGGTATGGAGAGAGTGGACAGCCTTGTCGTGTTCCTGATTTTAGTGGGATGGCTTTGGGTTTCTCTCCATTTAGTTTGATGTTAGCTGTCGGTTTGCTGTAAATAGCTTTTATTATATTTAGGTATGACCCTTGTATCCCTAATCTCTCCAAGTCTTTTATCATAAAGGGATGTTGAATTTTGTCAAATGTGTTTTCAGCATCTAATGAAATGATCATATGGTTTTTTTCTTTCACTTTATTTATATGACAGATTACATGGATAGATTTTCGTATGTTGAACCAGCCTTGCATCTCTGGGATGAAGCCTACTTGATCATAATGGATAATTTTTCTGATGTGTTCTTGGATACGGTTTGCCAGTATTTTGTTGAGGATTTTTGCGTCGATGTTCAGGAGTGAGATAGGCTTGTAATTCTCTTTCTTGGATGAGTCTTTGTGCGGTTTTGGTATCAGAGAGACTGTAGCTTCATAAAAGGAATTTGGCAATGACTCTTCTGTTTCTATATTGTGGAATACCATAAGGAATATAGGTATTAGGTCTTCTTGGAAGTTCTGGTAGAATTCCTCATTGAAACCATCTGGTCCTGGACTTTTTTTGGTAGGAAGGTTTTTGATAACAGCTTCTAATTCTTCGCAACTAACAGGTCTATTTAGATTGTTCACCTGGTCCTGTTTTAACTTTGGCATATGGTATTTATCTAAAAAAGTGTCCATTTCTTTTACATTTTCCAGTTTTGAGGCATACAGTCTTATGTAGTAAGATCTAATGATTCTCTGAATTTCCTCTGTGTCTGTGGTTATGTCCCCCTTTTCATTTCTGATCTTATTAATTTGCAAATTCTCTCTCTGCCGTTTGATTAGATTGGATAGGGGTTTATCAGTCTTGTTGATTTTCTCCAGGAACCAACTTTTTGTTTCATTGATTCTTTGGATTGTTTTCTGTGTTTCTATTTTGTTGATTTCAGCCTTCAGTTTGATTATTTCCACTCTTCTACTCCTCCTAGGTGAGTCTGCTTCTTTATTTTTCTAGAGCTTTCAGGTGGGCTGTTAAGTCTCCAATGTGTGCTTTCTCTGTTTTCTTTAAGTGGGCACTTTTTGCTATGAACTTTCCTCTTAGGACTGCTTTCACTGTGTCCCATAAATTTGAGTATGTTGTTTCTTTATTTTCATTGAATTCCAGGAAGACTTTAATTTCTTTCTTTATTTCTTCCTTAATCCAGGTGTGGTTCAGTAGTTGACTGTTCAGTTTCCATGAATTTGTAGGCTTTCTAGGGGTAGCCTTGTTGTTGAATTCTAACTTTAATCCATGGTGATCCGATAAGACACAGGTGGTTACTAATATTTTTTTGTAATTGTGGATGTTTGCTTTGTTACTGGTCAATTTTTGAGAAGGTTCCATGAGCTGCAGAGAAGAAGGTATATTCTTTCCTATTTGGGTGGAATGTTCTATAGATGTCTGTTAAGTCCATTTGCTTCATTACCTCAATTAATTCTCTTGTCTCTTTATAGAATTCTGTCTGATTGACCTGTCCATTGGTGAGAGAGGAGTTTTGAAGTCTCCTACTATTAGTGTGTGTGGTTTGATGGCTGCCTTGAGTTTTAGCAATGTTTCTTTTATGTACGTGGGTGCTTTTATATCAGGAATGAGACTTCATTCTGATGAACTCTTCCTGTTATGAGTATAAAATGTCCCTCTCCATCTCTTCTAATTGATTTAAGTTTGAAGTCAACTTTGTTAGAGATTGGTATGGCCACACCTGCTTGTTTCTTATGTCCATTTGCTTGATAAGCCTTTTCCCAGCCCTTTACTCTGAGTAGGTTTCTGTCTTTGTGGTTGAGGTGTGTTTCTTTTAAGCAGCAGAATGTTGGATCTTGTTTTCTTATCCAATCTTTTAGCCTGTGCCTTTTTATAGGTGTGTTGAATCCACTGACATTAAGTGATATTAATGACCAGTGGTTGTTAACTCCAGTCATTTTTTTTTATAGAGTTTGTGTGTTTCCCTTCCTTGAGTTGTGCTGGTGAAGGGTCTCTAGATGTCTGAGTTATTGTGGTCATTGCTGGACTCCTTGGTTAGTGATTTTCCTTCTATTACTTTCTGTAAGGCTGGATTTGTGGCTACATATTGTTTAAATTTGGTTTTATCCTGGAAAGTTTTATTTTCTCCATTTATAGTGAACGAAAGCTTGGCTGGGTATAGTAGTCTGGGCTTGTATCCATAGTCTCTTATTTTCTGCAATACCTCTATCCAGGACCTTCTGGCTCTCATGGTTTCCATGGAGAAGTCAGGTGTAAGTCTGATAGGTTTACCTTTATAAGTAACTTGGCCTTTTTCCTTTGCAGCTCTTAATATTTTTTCTTTATTTTGTATGCTTTGTGTTTTGATTATTTTATGGAGAGGGGATTTTTTTTGATCCAGCCTGTTTGGTGTTCTGTATGCTTCTTGAACCTTCATAGGTATATCTTTCTTTAGGTTGGGAAAGTTTTCTTCTACAATTTTATTAAATATATTTTCTGGACCGGTGAGCTGCACTTCTTCTCCTTCTTCAACTCCTATTATTCTTAGGTTTGGTCTTTTTAATTGTGTCCCAGATTTCCTGAATGGTTTGTGATGAGAGTTTGTTGGATTTGCTGTTTTCTTTGATCAGTGTGTTTATTTTCTCTATGGTATCTTTAGAATCTGAGATTCTTTCTTCTATCTCTAGTATTCTGTTGGTTATGCTTGTTTCTGTAGTCTCTGTGTGTTTACTTAAATTTTCCATGTCCAGCCGAACCTCTGTTTGTGTTTTATTCTTTGACTCCATTTCAGTTTTCAAGTCTTGAACCGTTTCCATTATTTGTTTGATTGTTTTTCCTTGGTTTTCTAGGGTATCATTCACTGATTTATTCAATTCTTCAAACTTTCTGTTATATTTCTCTTCCATTTCTATAAGGGTGTTCTTTACATGTTGTTTAAGGGCATCAATCACTTTCATAAAGTCAATTTTTCTACTTCTTATTGATAAAGGTGTTCATGTCCTCCTGTTGTGAGGTCGCTGGTTTCTGGTGGATTCATGTTGCTTTTCAGATTGTTGGGTGAATTCTTGCATTTTCGCCTGCCCATCTCTTCTGAATGCTCCCCTATGGATCTTCTTTAACAGGATCAGGTCTTCTTGCCTACTGATGTGCCTTCCCAGTGATGGCTCTCCCCAGTGATAGCTCTCCTGGTGCTGAGATCAGATCTCTGTGCCCAATGATGGCTCTCCCCAATGCTGGCTCTCCTGGCACCAAGATCTGGTCTCCTTGCCCAGTGCTGGCTCTCCTGGCGCCGAGACAGGTCCTCCTGCTGTTTGGGTAGCTCGTACACAAAGGGCCTACCTTGCTTGGTGCAGCAGGCTATTGAAACAAAGGGACTCCCACCCACCTGGATGCCCTGAGGATTCAGACCCAGCACCCAGACAGGCTGAGCTGGGTGATGTTATGTGCCCACAGAGGGCAGAGTGGCCGAAGATGGGAGGATTCTGGATGCAAGCTGCGTGGGATTGGAAGAAAGAGGCAGTATGCAGGGAGTAGAGGCCCTGCAGAGAGCCCAGGAAGGATAGGGGGTTGAGGAACTTCCGAGTTCCCTTTCCCGGGGTCAGCAACTCACCCTGAAGAAACAGAATTCTACATTAAGATTAAGATTCAAATTTACAGAGATGAAAATGAATCATAAAAAATTATTAACTGATTTCCAACACTCCATATTATTATTGAACAGTTCTTTGTAGATGCACACACACACACACACACGTTAACATCTTCCATGGATGACCAGTGGACATTACAAACTCATCCTGTAGAAACTTGAATGCCAGAACTTTTTTGTGTCCAAACTTTCTCTGCTTGTAGCATCTTTATTTACTGATGTCCACTTCTTCCTCAATGCTTATTGTGAAAAGCCCAAGGACACTCCTGCCTTACTACTTTCTTTCATATTCCAGAGCTAAGGTTCCACAGTTTTTTGCTTTAACCCTCAAACACATTGAAAATCTCAACACCTCACCCCACTTTCCTTGCTACTGTATGCATGGTAAAGAAAGTACTGGGAATTAAATCCAGGGGTTTGCATATGTTAGGCACACAATATACCACTGAAATACAATACCATCTCTCCATTTGTCCTTTTTAAAAAATTTATTTATTTATTATTGAACATTTCCACTTCCTTCCCTCCTCCTACTCCCCCCCGCACTCTCTCTCCCCTTCCCCCTCCAATCCAAGGAGCAGTCAAGGCTCCCTGCCCTGTGGGAAGTCCAAGGTCCTCCCTGTTTCCCACAGGTCTAGGAAGGTGAGCATCCAAACAGACTAGGCTCCCTCAAAATCCATCCATGCAGTAGAATCAAAACCCAGCGCCATTGCCCTTGGCTTCTAAGTCAGCCCTAATTACCAGCCACATTCAGAGAGTCCGGTTTGATCACATGCTCCATCAGTTCCAGTCCAACTGGCCTTGGTGATCTCCCATTAGGTCAGTCCCGCCGTCTCAGTGGGTGGACGCACCCCTCGAGGTCATGACTTCCTTGCTCATGTTCTCCCTCCTTTTGTTCTTCATATGAACCTTGGGAGCTCAGTCCAATGCTCCAATGGGGTCTCTGTCTCTATCTCCATCCATTGCCAGATGAAGGTTCTATGGTGATATGGAAGATATTCATCAGTGTGGCTACAGGATAAGGCCAGTTCAGGTGCTCTCTCCTTTACAGCAGAAGTCTTTATCTTCTATCCAGAGTCTGTGCGGAGCAGCGATCTGGTGTAAAGCATAGGTGAGTGATGTGGCCAAGTTGCTCATAAAGAATTTCAACTTATTGGGTCTGGGTTATCTCACTCAGCCTTTAGTTCACAAGTCTAGAGAAGCCAAATAACAAGGTGAACCCAAAGAAAAACATATAGATCCTCCTGGAAATTGGAAGCAGACAAGATCTCTGGGCAAATGTTGGGAGCATGGGGGTTGGGAGTGGGGGTAAGAATGGGGAAAAGGGAGGGGGAAGAGAGAAGGGAGAAGGAAAAGACTGGGGAGAGCTTGCAGGAGTGGGAGGGTGGAGATGGAGGAAGGGAGGATATAGGAGCAGGGAAAAAGATATCTACATTAAGGGAGCCATTTTAGGGTTGGCAAGAGACTTGGCTCTAGAGGGGATCGCAGGTGTCCATGGGGATGTCCCAAGCTAGGTCCTTGGACACCAGAGGAGAGGGTGCCTGAACTGGCCTTGCCCCACTATCACACTGATGATTATCTCGAATATCACCATAGAATCTTTGTCCAGCGACTGATGGAGATAGAGACAGAGACCTCATCAGAGCACTGGACTGAGCTCCCAAGATCCAGTTGAAGAGCAAAAGGAGGGAGAAAATGAGCAAGGAAGTCAGGACCATGAGGGGGTTGGTCCACCCACTGAGACAGTGTGCCTGATCTAATGGGAGCTCACCAAATCCAGCTGGACCGGGACTGAACCAGCAAGTGATTAAACTGAAGCCTCTGAATGTGGCTGCCAGTGGGGGTGGACTGAGAAGCCTTCGATAACAGCATTGGGACCTGTTTCTGCTGCATGTGCTGGCTTTTTGGGACCCCAGTCTGTTTGGATGGTCACCTTTTTAGCCCTGGATGGAGGGGGGAGGGGCCTTGGACTTCCCACAGTGAAGGGTACCCTGCCCTTTCTTAAGGAGGGAGGGGAAGGCAGGAGGGTGAGTGGATAAGCAGGAGGGGAATGGGAGAAGGGGAGAAAGTGTAAATTTTTGAATGGAAAAAAATCAAAACCAAAAACAACAACAACAACAAAAAGACAATATCAACTTATAAGCATGCAGCTTCCAGAAACTGAGCTCCCATGCTTTGAGTGTGCTGGCCAAGTACTTCAGCACAGTACAATTGAGGCTTTTATTGCTTCAGGTAATTTTCCTGGCAATATGGATTGTGCATTTACTTAGAAGTGGATGATTCCACTACTAATCAATTTTTAAATTGTTCATTTCGAGGCCAATTTGTCTATATGACAAATATATCAAAGAGTCTATAAAACAAGTTGAATAAAAACCCAAGCTACAGAATAATGCATATGGTATGATTCCTTTGGAAAAATCCCCAAACCTGCTAGATTGCTTGGAGATGCACATATTGCTGGTAGGGGAAGGAGAACAAAGAAAATGGCATAGTTAAAATTAAATGTGTGATAGTGCTTATCTCTGTAGGGTAGAAAGGAAGAGCAAGCAGGAAGCTTTAGAAGTAAGAAAAATTCGTTCATGTTCTGAGTCTCACTATAGTGTAATTTTACAAAGTGAGAGTCTCTGTGTACACGCACATACAAATTTTGATCACACAAACAAAAAGGCAAGAAGAATACAGAGTTTACAATTTCATATTGCAAACAGTTAAAAGTCTGGAACAGGAGAGTAAGTAAAATAAATATGTAGGCTCTTTTATTCTTTTTTCTCCTAGTTCCTCCAAACAGTGATGGCCTGCATGCATCAGTATAATGTTTAATTTTCTAAAGGCAATATCCTGCCTTTGTCTGAAAATATAAATTACAGAACTAGCCCTTTACTAACACATCATGAAAAAATTGTGAGTCACAGGAAGAAATCAGATGGGAAAAAAATGTAAAGCACACTTCTAAATGCACTATGCACCTGGAAAGACAGAGCTTCCTTTAATAGCAAATTTCCAATTATTCAAATTTGGAATGGGGTCTTTGAAAATCATAAATATTACAGAAAAAAAGTGAAAGAAGAGAGAAGGATGGGGCATTGTATCTAAAATAGTCCTGGTCAATTTGAGAGTGATGGTAGGTGATATTGATGAAGGAGTTGGAGGATGGGAACATGAAAGGGGCTTGAGAAGGAAAGGAGGTGTGTTGCTAGATTTTCATTTTAAATGTATAAGAAAACAAAAAGTAAATATTCTTGTTGGCATCTGAACCTATTCTAAACAATGTACCTATAATTAGAAGAACAACCATCAACCACACTCAGTCTCTAAGCATCCTCAGATATGCCTCAGAAATTCTTACATTGTAGAATTTGAATATGGCTTTTCCAAACAGTAAATCAAGACACTAAGGAATGCCCCATTATAAGACACTTTTTAATGACTATATAAAAAATAACTTCCAAACATTATAGGGTTCTTAAAGTTTGAAAGATTTTACTGTTGCATAAATGAGGTGTGCTCTAGGACTAAGTAGCATTTGGAATATAAAGAAGGATTCTAGTGGAAAACACAACAGCATGGTAGGGATATTAGTCTGTGTTCTATAATGAACAGGAGAGGGAGGGAGAGTGAATCCGCTCACAATGATAGAAGATCCAAGTAAGGGCAAACCGGATGAACTGAAGGTCTGCTTCCAATCAGAGACCAAAGAACTAGGAAGGCAGCAGATGATCTATTTTCCAGTCCAAGGCCAAGTCTAAAGATAACAGAGGACAGATACTTTAGCTTAGAAATGGAGGCATATTGAAGACTAATGTATCAGTCTTTTGTTCTCTTCTAGTCTTCAGTGGAATGAATGAGGTCCACTCTCATTGGCAAAGGAAATGGTTTTATTTAATCTGCTCACTCAAATTCTAATCTCATTGAAAACATTTTCCACAGATGTGCTCTGAACATAGGGGTATGCTGAGTCTCCCTCTAGTTAGCATATGATCCTAACCAGCACAGAAACACACAGACTAGCTGGGATGCCTGGGATCAGATATCAGATGCTATGGAAAGTCTCTAGTTTGGCATTAAGTGAGTGTCCTAATATCTCCTTTCCTCAGTCACTCCCCCCTTCTTTCTATTCTATTTCCTCCCTCCTTTCCTCTCTCCTTCTCTCTCCCTTTCTTTCTTTCTTTCTTTCTTTCTTTCTTTCTTTCTTTCTTTCCCCTTATTGGTAAAGATAACCTTGTTCTTCTAAACACCTGGGTTCTAGTCAAGTCTGTCCCACATGTTGGAAACAGAGCTAAAATGATATCTTCCATTTTTTTCCTCTTCTGTCTGAGCTGTCATTACAAGGTAATTTGGAGAGTCAAGACTCATCCATTTATGGAAAACACTTTGGAGAGAATAAAAATAATAATAATATAATGGATAACAAAAGTGATTAAAATCTTATTTTGTGAAATAAAAATCTTTAGTGGAAACAACCCATAGGATAAATCTGTACTTTAAAATGGGCTTTTTTAGTTGCTTATTGTGCCTAAGATAAGTGAGCCTGTGAATGAAGATGATTGTTTTGTCTGCTATCGCTGATTTTTCTTTTGTTCTAACTCTGTATTATTACTGAGGCTATTGTCAGTTAAAATGGACATGGGAGAACAAAATAATATTAGATTGATTTTTTTATAGGTTTTTTGCTCCCAGTATCTAGTATCCATTTCTCTGTGACCTTTTGTCCCCATCAGTGTCTCTGTTTCCCTAATACGTAGCTCATTGCCTATCTCATATGGTGGATCTTTCTGTATCACTTCAAAGAGCAGTAGGTGTCAAGGTATCCATTCTTATCCCAATCAATCAACAATGTAGTAGTGTGTATGCCTGTGAATAAAGGTTTGGTATAGGAAGGCAGCAGAGACATATTTAGACTTATGGGACAAGAGAGGGAGGAAACACTAAATCTCAATAAAAGTTCAAACTCTATTATATAGTTGGTAGTCTATGCATTCCAGGGGTGGTCCTTTCTCTTTACCAAGAAGACTATAATGTTTGCCAATAAACTTTCACTTTGTGCTGTGTTTTTCCTGTGTTTCAATTCTCAAATTGATGGAGAAGAAGAGACATGCAAGCTGGTACCTTTACTTTAATGTCACTGCTAAAATATTTAATAGCAGAAAGATTTATTTTGACTCACGTTTCATACAGTCAACCCATAGTCCTTCTGTTTTGTGTTAATTTCTTTTTTTTTGTTATTCTTTAAAATTTTATTTATACATTCTATTTCTAGTCCTTGATATAATTAATACAAGGCCTTACATTAACATTCTGCACATAACCTTCACAGGTACAAAGTGCTGATTTTTTTTTTAATGAGAAAAAGAAAAGAAAAAAAAGTTTCCGCCTCCTCCCGGCCTCCCATTTCCCTCCCCCTCGTCCAACCCTTCTCCCCCACCCCCCTCTCCTCTCCCCCTCCCTCTCCAGTCCAAAGAGCAGTCAGGGTTCCCTGTCCTGTGGAAAGTCCAAGGCCCTCCCCCCTCTGTCCATGTCTGGGAAGGTGAACATCCAAGGTGGCTAGGCTCCCACAAAGCCTGAACTTGAAGTAGGATCAAAACCCCGGGCCATTGTCCTTGGATTCTCATCAGCCCCCATTGTTTGCCATGTTCAGAGAGTCTGGTTTTATCCCATGCTTCTTCCGTCACAGTCCAGCTGGCCTTGGTGAGCTCCCAATAGATCAGTCACACTGTCTCAGTGGTTGGGTGCACCCCTCGTGGTCCTGATTTCCTTGCTCATGTTCTCCCTCCTTCTGCTCCTCAATGGGAACTTGGGAGCTCAGTCGCGTGCTCCAGTGTGGGTCTCTGTGACTATCTCCATCCATCACCAGCTGAAGGTTCTATGGTGGTATGCAAGATATTCGTCAGCATTGTTGTAGGATAGGGTCATTTCAGGTTCCCTATCCTCAGCTGCCCAAGGAACTAACTGGGGACCTCGCCTTGGGCTCATGGGAGCCACTCTAGGTTCAAGTCTCTTGCCAACCCTAAGGTGACTCCCTTAACTAAGAATTGTGCTTCCGTGCTCCCCTATCCAACCTTCCTTTATCCCAATCATCCTGTTTCCCCAAGTTTCCCTCATCCTCCCCTTCTCACTTTTCTCTCCCCATCCCCCAATACTCCAATCCCACCCCACCCCCAAGGTCCCAAATTTTCTCCCCTCAATTTTGTCTACTTCCCGTATGCAAGAGGATAATTATATGTTTTTCTTTGGGTTCACCGTCTTATTTAGCTTCTTTAGGTTCACCACTATATACTCCGTGACCGTTATTTATGGCTAGAAACCAATTATGAGTGAGTACATCCCATGTTCCTCTTTTAAGGTCTGGGATACCTCACTCAGGATAGTGTTTTCTATTTCCATCCATTTGCATGCAAAATTCGAGAAGTCATTGTTTTTTACCGCAGCGTAGTACTCTAATGTGTATATATTCCACACTTTCTTCATCCATTCTTCCATTGAAGGGCATCTAGGTTGTTTCCAGGTTCTGGCTATTACAAATAATACTGCTATGAACATAGTTGAACAAATGCTTTTGTCATGTGATAGGGCATCTCTTGGGTATATTCCCAAGAGTGGTATTGCTGGGTCCAGGGGTAGGTTGATCCCGAATTTCCTGAGAAACCGAAACACTGATTTCCAAAGTGGTTGCACGAGATTGCATTCCCACCAGCAATGGATGAGGGTACCCCTTCCTCCACAGCCTCTCCAGCAAAGGCTATCATTGGTGTTTTTGATTTTAGCCATTCTGACAGGTGTAAGATGATATCTCAAAGTTGATTTGATTTGCATCTCCCTAATCGCTAAGGAGGTTGAGCATGACCTTAAGTGTCTTTTGGCCATTTGAACTTCTTCTGTTGAGAATTCTCTGTTCAGTTCAGTGCCCCCTTTTTTAATTGGGTTAATTAGCATTTTGAAGTCTAGTTTCTTGAGTTCTCTATAAATTTGGGAGATCAGACCTTTGTCTGTTGCAGGGTTGTTGAAGATCTTCTCCCAGTCAATGGGTTGCCTTTTTGTCTTAGTGACAGTGTCCTTTGCTTTACAGAAGCTTCTCAGTTTTAGTAGGTCCCATTTATTCAATGCTGCCCTTAATGTCTGTGCTGCTGGGGTTATGCATAGAAAGCGATCTCCTGTGTCCATTTGTTGTAGGGTGCTTCCCACTTTCTCTTCTATCAGGTTCAGTGTGATCGGACTAATATTGAGGTCCTTGATCCATTTGGACTTGAGTTTTGTGCAAGGTGATAGATATGGGTCTATTTTCATTCTTCTACAGGTTGATATCCAGTTGTGCCAGCACCATTTGTTGAAGATGCTTTCTTTCCTCCATTGTATACTTTTAGCTCCTTTATCAAAAATTAGGTGATCATAGGTTTGTGGGTTAAAATTTGGGTCTTCTATGCAATTCCATTGATCGTCTTCTCTCTTTTTATGCCAGTACCACACTGTTTTCATTACTGTAGCTCTGTAATAGAGTTTGAAGTTGGGGATGGTAATGCCACCAGAAGATCCTTTATTGTATAGGATTGTTTTTGCTATCCTGGGTTTTTTGTTTTTCCATATAAAGTTGATTATTGTCCTTTCAAGATCTGTGAAGAATTTTGCTGGGATCTTGATGGGGATTGCATTGAATCTATAAATTGCTTTGGTAGAATTGCCATTTTTACTATGTTGATTTTCCCAATCCAAGAGCAAGGGACGTCCTTCCATTTTCTGGTATTCTCTTTAATTTCTTTCTTCAATGCCTTAAAGTACTTGACAAATAGGTCTTTAACTTCCTTGGTTAGAGTTACCCCAAGATAGTTTATGCTATTTGTAGCTATCGTGAAAGGTGAAGTTTCTCTGATTTCCCTCTCTGCTTCCATATATTTTGTGTATAAGAGGGCGACTGATTTTTTGGAGTTGATCTTGTATCCTGCCACATTACTAAAGGTGTTTATCAGCTGTAGGAGTTCTTTGGTGGAGTTTTGGGGGTTGCTTATGTACACTATCATATCATCTGCAAATAATGAAAGTTTAACTTCTTCCTTTCCAATCTGAATCCCCTTGATGCCCTTATGTTGTCTTATTGACCTGTCCATTGGTGAGAGAGGAGTGTTGAAGTCTCCTACTATTAGTGTGTGGTTTGATGGCTGCTTTGAGTTTTAGTAATGTTTCTTTTACGTATATGTGTGCTTTTATATTAGGGGCATAGATATTTAGGATTGAGACTTCATCCTGATGAATTGTTCCTGTTATGAGTATAAAATGTCCCTCTCCATCTCTTCTGATTGATTTAAGTTTGAAGTCAACTTTGTTAGAAATTAGTATGGCCACACCTGCTTGTTTCTTAGGTCATTTGATTGATAAGCCTTTTCCCAGCCCTTTACTCTGAGTAGGTGTCTATCTTTGTATTTGATATGTGTTTCTTGTATACAGCAGAATGTTGGATCCTGTTTTCGTACCCAATCTCTTAGCCAGTGCCTTTTTATAGATGAGTTGAGCCCATTGACATGAAGCGATATTAATGAACAGTGGTTGTTAACTCCGGTCACTTTTTTAGTAGTAGAGTTTGTGTGTTTGCCTTCCTTGAGTTGTGTTGGTGAAAGGTCTCTAGATATCTGAGTTATTGTGGTCATTGCTGGACTCCTTGGTTAGTGGTTTTCCTTCTATTACTTTCTGTAAAGCTGGGTTTGTGGCTACGTATTGTTTAATTTTGTTTTTATCCTGGAAAATTTTGTTTTCTCCATTTATAGTGAACAAAAGCTTGGCTGGGTATAGTAGTCTGGGCTTGCATCCATGGTCTCTTAGTTTTTGTAGTACATCTATCAAGGACCTTCTGGCATTCATGGTTTCCATAGAGAAGTCCAGTGTAAGTCTGATAGGTTTGCCTTTATAAGTAACTTGGCCTTTTTCCTTTGTGGCTCTTAATATTCTTTCTTTATTCTGAATGCTTTGTGTTTTGATTATTATATGGCGAGGGGATGTTTTTTTTTTTTTTTTTTGTTCCAGCCTATTCGGTGTTCTGCATGCTTCTTGGACCCTCATAGGTACATCCTTCTTTAGGTTGGGAAAGTTTTCTTCTATAATTTTATTAAATATATTTTCTGGACCATTGAGTTGCACTTCTTCTCCTTCTTCTACTCCAATTATTTTTAGGTTTGGTCCCATATTTCCTGAATGTTTTGCGATGAGAACTTGTTGGACTTGCTGTTTTCTTTGATCAGTGCGTTTATTTTCTCTATGTTATCTTCAGCATCTGAGATTCTTTCTTCTATCTCTTGTATTCTGCTGGTTATGCTTGTTTCTGCACTCTCTATTCTTTTACCTAAATTTTCCATGTCCAGCCACCCTCTGTTTGTGTTTTCTTCTTTGCCTCCATTTCAGTTTTCAAGTCTTGAACTGTTTCCATTATCTGTTTGATTGTTTTTCCTTGGTTTCCTAGGGTATCATTCACTGATTTATTCAATTCTTCAAACTTTCTGTTATACTTCTCATCCATTTCTACAAGGCCGTTTTTTACATGCTGTTTAAGGGCGTCAATCACTTCCATAAAGTCAAAATTTTCTGCTTCTTCTTGGTTAAGATGTTCCTTTCCTCTTGTTGTGAGGTCGCTGGGTTGTGGTGGTTTCATGTTGTTCTTCAGATTGCTTGGTGAATTCTTGCATTGGCGCCTGCCCATCTCTTCCTCCGAATGCTCCCCTATGGATCTTCTTTTACCGGATCAGGTCTCCTTGCCCACTGATGTACCTTCCCAGTGATGTCACTCTCCGGTGATGGCTCTCCTAGTGCCCCAATGATGTCTCTCCTGGTGCCCGGACTGGTCTCTGTGCTGCTTGGGTAGCTCATAAACAAAGGGCCTGCCTTGCTTGCAGGCAGGCTATTGAGACAAAGGAGCTACCACTCTCCCGGTTGCCTCCCGATTCGGAATTGTTCCCAGTGCCGAACAGGCTGAGCTGGGAGGTGTTATGTGGCCAAAGAGGGGAGGGAGGGTTCTGGATGCAAGCTGGGTGGGATAGGAAGAGAGAGGAGGTATTGGGCAGTATAGCCTCTGCATGACGACCAGGAAGTATAGGAGGGATGAGAAACGTCTGAGTTCCCTCTCCCGGGCTGATGCCGCGGTCACAAACTCACTCACCCCAATGATGTTTCTCCCGGTTTCCGGATTGGGTCTCCTTGCTGCTTGGGTAGCTCGTAAACAAAGGGCCTGCCTTGCTTGCTGCAGGCAGGCTATTGAGACAAAGGCAGTGTAGGAGCTTAAAACTGTTCTTGTGCACTGGTCCTAGCTTACAGCAGGGCAGGGTTGGGGGGAGGGTGCTGGGGGGCTGGGTTGTGAGTAAGAAAGAAGGCCCTGCAGAAGGAGCTGGGGGAGGGGGGTTGTGCTCTCTCCTGGGACAGACCGCCCCTGGATAGCACACACTCACCCGTCCAGATGGAACTCCTCAGCACCTAAACAGGGACGGCTGGTGGCCCAATGCTCCCGAGACAAAAGGAAAGAAAGTGGCAGGCGGGGTGGAGTCCAGGAGAGCACAGGAGAGCCAGGAGCACAAGCTGTAGGTGTCCAGGTGTCCGGCTCCCTTACTGGGGACCTTGAGTCCTGCCCAGCAGGTAGGCACTCACTGCTCCGAGTGGGTAGCCTTAGTGTAGGAGCTTAAAACTGTTCTTGAGCACTGGTCCTAGCTTACAGCAGGGCAGAGTTGGGGGGAGGGTGCTGGGGGGCTGGGTCGTGAGTAAGAAAGAAGGCCTTGCAGAAGGAGCTGGGGGAGGGGGAGTTGTGCTCTCTCCTGGGACAGACCGCCCCTGGATAGCACACACTCACCCATCCAGATGGAACTCCTCAGCACCTAAACAGGCTTTTTTTAAATTTTTATTTTTTTTTTATTTTTTCTTCGAAAAATTACTGCCTCCTCCCCGTTTCCCATTTCCCTCCCCCTCCTTCCACACATCTCCTCCTCCCCCCACTCCCCTATCCCTCTCCCCTTCCCCCCCCCACTCCATTCCTCATCCCTCTCGAGAATGATGAGCAGTCCATAGTCCCTGCCCTGCAGGAAGTCCAAGGTCCTCCCACTTCTATCCAGGACCAGGAAGGTGAGCATCCAAACAGGCTAGGCTCCCACACAGGCAGTTCATGTATTAGGATTGAAACCTAGTGCCATTGTGCTTGGCTTCTCATCAGCCTTCATTGTCTGCCATGTTCAGAAAGTCCGGTTTTATCCCATGCTTTTTCAGTCCCAGTCCTGCTGGCCTTGATGAGCTCCTAATAGATTAGATCCACTGTCACAGTGGGTGGGTGCACCCTTCGTGGACCTGACTTCCTTGCTCATGTTCTCCCTCCTTCTGCTCCTCATTTGGGTCTTAAGAGCTTAGTCCGGTGCTCCAATTTGGGTCTCTGTCTCTATCTCGATCCATCGCCAGATGAAGGTTCTAAGGTGATATGTAAGATATTCATCTGTATGGCTATAGGATAGGGTCATTTCAGATTCCCTCTGCTCAATTGCTCAAGGTACTAGCTTGGGAGATCTCCCTGGACACCTGCGAGCCCCTCTAGAGTCAAGTCTCTTGCCAACCCTAAGATGGCTCCCTTAATTAGGATATATATTTCTCTGCTCCCATGTCCACCCTTCCTTTATCCCAACCATCCCATTCCCCCAGGTTCCCCCCAATCTCCCCTTCTCACGTTTCTCACCACATTTCCCCTTGGCCCCATGCCACCTCACCGCAAGTTCCCAGTTTGTGCCCTGCAATCTTGTCTACTTCCCATATCCAGGGGGGTGACTATATGTTTTCCTTTGGGTTCACCTTCTTTTTTAGCTTCTCTAGGATCACAAATTATATGCTCAATGTCCTTTATTTATGGCTAGAAACCAATTATGAGTGAGTACATCCCATGTTCATCTTTTTGGGTCTGGGATACCTCACTCAGGATAGTGTTTTCTATTTCCATCCATTTGCATGCAAAATTCGCAAAGTCATTGTTTTTTACGGCTGAGTGGTACTCTAATATGTATATATTCCACACTTTCTTCATCCATTCTTCCATTGAAGGGCATCTAGGTTGTTTCCAAGTTCTGGCTATGAAAGTAGATCCATATCTATCGCCATGCACAAAACTTAAGTCCAAATGGATTAAAGACCTCAATATCAGGCTGAACACACTGAACCTGATAGAAGAGAAAGTAGGAAGTACTCTACAACATATGGGCACAGGAGATCACTTCCTATGCATAACCCCAGCAGCACAGACATTAAGGGCATCATTGAATAAATGGGACCTCCTGAGACTGAGAAGCTTCTGTAAAGCAAAGAACACTGTCACTAAGACAAAAAGGCAACCCACTGACTGCGAGAAGATCTTCACCAACCCTACAACAGACAAAGGTCTGATCTCCAAAATATATAAAGAACTCAAAAAACTAGACTTTAAAAAGCTAATTAACCCAGTTAAAAACGGGGCACTGAACTGAACAGAGAATTCTCAACAGAAGAAGTTCAAATGGCCCAAAGACACTTAAGGTCATGCTCATCCTCCTTGGTGATCAGGGAAATGCAAATTAAAACAACTTTGAGATACCATCTTACACCCATCAGAATGGCTAAAATCAAAAACACCAATGATAGCCTTTGTTGGAGAGATTGTGGAGTAAGGGGCACACTTATCCATTGCTGGTGGGAATGCAATCTTGTGCAACCACTTTGGAAATCAGTGTGGTGATTTTTCAGGAAATTCGGGACCAACCTACCCCAAGATCCAGTAATACCACTCTTGGGAATATACCCAGGAGATGCCCTATCATATGACAAAAGCATTTGTTTCAACTATATTCATAGCAGCACTATTTGTAATAGCCAGAACCTTGAGTCAGTTTTTAAAGTATGTCCCTATGATTCTCTGGATTTCCTCTATGTCTGCTGTTATATTACTCTTTTCAATTATAATTTTCTTTAATTTGTGGTTGGGTTAAGGTTTATTTCTCTTGTTAATTTTCTCAAAGAACCATTGATTCTTTGTATTGTTCTCTTTGTTTCTGTTTATTGGTTTCAACCATGAATTTGACTATTTGTTGTCATCTACTACTTGTGAATGTGATTATTTCTTTTTGTACTAGAGCCTTTGTGTATTCTTTTAAGTTGATAATGTGAGAGCTCTCCAGGTTTTTATGTATGCACTTAGTAATATGAACTTAACACTATTTTCATAGTGTCCTCTAAGTTTGGCTATGCGGTGTATTCATTTTCTAGAAAGGTTTTAATTTCTTTATTTCTATTTAGACTCATTTTTTTTATTCAGTAGAAAGATGTTCACTTCCCATGAGTTCGTAGGCTTTCTGTGGTTTCTATCCAGATTTAATCAATAGCCATCTGATAGGATTCAGGGAATTATTTTAATTTTTTATAGTTTTTGAGCCTTGTTTTGTGTCTGAGTATGTGGTCAGTTTTGGAGATATTTTCATGAGGTGCAAAGAAGAAGGTATATTTGTTTATATTTGGGTTAAAAGTATAAATATGTTAGGTCTGTTTGGTTTACAATATCTTTAATCCCCAGTGTTTAGTTTTTGTCTAGATGCTCTGTCTGTTGATGAGAGTGGAGTACTGATATCTCCCAATATCAGTGAGTGAAGGTCAAAATGTAATTTAAGTTGTAATAGTGTTTCATTTTCAGACTTGACTGCTCTAGGGTTTAGGGCATAGATGTTAAGAATTGAAATCTCATCTTGATGGATTTTTCCATTGTTGATTATGTTGTATTCTTCCCTATCTCTTTTGGTTAGGTTTATTGTGAAGTTGATTTTGTTAGATATTAAACTGGCCACACCAGCTTGCTTCTTTCATCCATTTGCTTGGATAGGTTTTTCCAATCATTCACCCTGAGGTACTGTCTATGCTTGATATTAAGGGATTTTTCTTGAATGCAGCAGAATAGTGGGTCCTAAATTTGCATCCATTCTTTCAGTTGCTGTTGTTGTAGGTGGTGGTGTGAGGAGTATTTAGGCTGTGTTTTGTGTGTGTGTGTGTGTGTGTGTGTGTGCGCTTACCTTCTTCTGACTTTGTTGGTCTGAAATGATTTATTGCCTGTGTTTCATGGGTGTAGTTAACCTCCTTAGGTTAAAGTTTTCTTTTCCATGTCTTTTGTAAGGGCTGGATGTGTATATAGATTAAATTTGGTTTCATTTCACTTATATAGCTATCAATGCATCCCAATCATAATTTCCCCTCCCCAAGTCCTGTCTATTACTCTTGCAGATTCACACCTCCTCCATTTCCCTTCCAAATAGAGCAGGTCTCTTTCCCAGGGATATCCACTGAACATGACTGTATGTTGTAATAGGAGCGGCAGAGCTGTGTCCCCAGCACCCCGGCCGCCTGCTTAGCTTATGCCCGAAATAACAACACACAAACTGTATTCATTTAAACACTTCTTGGCCCATTTCTATCAACCCTCTTCTCAGCTAACTCTCACATATTAATTTAGCCCATTTCTAATCATCTGTGTAGCACCCCAAGGTGCGCTTACCGGGAAGATTCTAGCCTATGTCCATCTTGGATTGGAGCTTCATCGCTCACGCCTGTCCGGGAGACTGGAGCATGGCTTCTCTGCTCCAGAGAGCAGAGCTTGTCAAGTCTGAGCTCACTTCCTCTTCCTCCCAACATTCTATTCTGTTTACTCCTCCCACCTATGTTTTAACCTATGAGGGCCAAGCAGTTCCTATATTACTTAACCAATGAAATCAACAGATTGATATATGACACTCCCACATCACTTCCCCTTTTTCTGTTTAAACAAAATAAGGAAGGCTTTAACTTTAACATAGCAAAATTACATATAACAAAACAGTTATCAAGTAAAAATTACAATAATCTTTATCATAACTAAGGAAAAGTATAACTATAACTAACTATTCTTAACTCCATCAAAGACTCCAGAAAGATACAATATTACCTAAACAAACAAGAAATGAGCAACTTTCAAACTCTAGAAATGACAGAAGACATCTCACTGCCTGTACAGTCACCCAAAGTTCTTCTGTACCGTTGGAGCATCCATCTTCGGCCTACAGGCCCATAGTTTCCAGCAGACATTTCCACAAAGCAGGAAATTTCAAAGGCAGTCACTATCTGCTTGTCCTGAAGAATGTCCTGCAGACTCTTTCATGAATCAGGAACCCCAAAAGATCATCTCACCTTTAGGCAAGTTCAGTAGTCCTCTCTCTGCGGGTTCTCTGTGTCCAGTTTATGCAATAGTCCAGGCAAGAGCAGTTTTCTTGCCCAAATGGTTATCAAATTCCATAAGGATCTCTTCAATGCCCTTCTTCTTCTTGAAGTAGATTGGTGCTGCCAGGAGCAGAGTGTCTCATTGTCATGAAAAGTCCTAAGTTATTAAAACATTTAAAATGCCATATTCTATAATCTTTGAAAGATATGAAGAATGCCTATCTAAAATATATCTATGTACGTCTAGAAAATCTTAACATGACTACAAGCTTGACTATTATTGATTATCCATTAACAACCTATATACATTACATTTTTAAGTGAACTACACAGTCACAGTACCTTAATCAAGATCAGAAATACATATACATATAACAGAAATACATATACATATAACAAAATTGACCTTAAATTTAAATCACTAACGCAAAATCCATATCAATGCAAATTATTCATATCTCTATTATATCCCCGTTTAAATGTAACAGAACGTTTATAAACAATATTTGGGAATATGGGCGCAGTTTTTTCTCTCCAAACTGCTTCCTGCTGAATGGGGGCGTGGTTAATTAGGTCTTTCATGGTATAACCTGTGTGCTAGTTTCATCTCAGTTGGCAATTGAGCAAAGCAATTTTCTGAAGATGTTCACAGCAACCCTTCAGGAGGGCGTGGTCCATCATACCATATTCGGATAGAAGAAATGAACAGGGTCTCATCCTCTGTGAAAACAAAATAAGAAACTCCTTTCCAAAGCATCATGTCCTTAGATCCAAATTTCAAAGTCAAGGTATTTTCAGAATATCTATGTTGGATTAGGTCAGCAGCATTTATAAACAAATATCTTTTAGCAGCTGTTGCTCCTTTCTCAGCATTCAAACAATTCAAAGAGAGCATAATAGCATACAGTATCAAAATTTTCTGTGTATTTTCCATCTTTGTGCAGCTTTATTTTAACCTCTACTTCATTTATTTTTACTTTTATTTTATATTCTCTGTATCTTTGTCCTGGAATAACTCTGTAGACCAGGCTGTCCTTGAACTCTCAGAGATCCGCCTGTCTCTGCCTCCCAGGCATTGGGATTAAAGGTGTATGCTACAACACCTTGAACTCACAGAGATCTGTTTGTCTCTGCCTTCTAGGCACTGGGATTAAAGGCGTGTGCTACCACACCTTGAAGTCACAGAGGTCAATCTCCCTCTGCCTCCCAAGTGTTAGGATTAAAGGTGTGTACTACCACACCCAACTACTCTCTTTCTTCCTTTTTTTTTTTTTACTTTTAAGAACTTTTAACTTTTAGCTTGCATATATTTTTAACACACTGTAAATCATTTAAAATTTTTCTTTATCTTTGAGTCTCTCTTTACTGTATATCTCTCTTTTTCTGACCACGTGAGTCTTTAAATTACTGAGCAATATGGGTAGGATTAAAGCTGTGGCTTTGCCGGCTGGATCCAACCCATTCCTTAGCTTTCCAGCCTCATGGCTGAGGTACTGGCTGTAGCCATGTTTACTGCCACAACTCTATGCATTTCAAGGACCCTGCCAGCAAAGGAGCTTCAGCAGCCTGTGCTTGCAAACCACATGAACCACCTGCGTAAAAGATTCAGAGTTTGCCCTGGCAGGACAGTCCAGAAAGCTGGCATTTTTAAACGGCGCAGCTTTTTTCCTACTATGGCTGAAAACTGAAAAGCATGCGTTCAGCTTTTCATCAACACAGTTTAAGTGTTTCGTGGCAGGACCTCTTAAGAGAGCTGCAGGATTTTGCAGCTAAAGCTGAGTCAGGAAGCCTCTCTAAGATGAGAGCGCTTGCTTGTCTCTAGCAAGCAGAGCAGAACCGAGAAATTGTTGCTACCAAGAAACCAAGCACAATGCTTTCATTTTGTTGTAGAATTACTTCCCAAGCTATCTCAGGCTTTATGTGGATACAGTTGTCCACACGTCTGGGCGCCAATCTGTTGTAATAATAGGAGTGGGCGGGGCTGCGTCCCCAGCACCCCAGCCGCCTGCTCAGCTAGCTTATGCCCGAAATAACAACACACAAACTATAATCTTTTAAACACTGCTTGCCCATTATATCTAGCCTCTTCTCGGCTAACTCTCGCACCTGGACTAGCCCATTTCTAATAAGGTGTGTAAGCACCCCAAGGTGCGCTTACTGGGAAGATTCTAGCCTACATCCATCCTGGGTAGGAGCTTCATCGCGTGTGCCTGAGAGAAGCTATGGAGTCTGTCTGAGGAGTCTTACCTCACTTCCTCTTCCCAGCATTCTATCCTGTTTACTCCTCCCACCTATGTTTTAACCTATCAGGGCAAGCAGTTTCTTTATTTAATTAACGAATGACCTTCCTCCATCAACTGTATTAGGGTTTCTATTGCTGAAAGGAAACACCATGACCAAAAAGCAAGCTGGGGACAACAGGGGTAATTGAACTCTGCATTGCTGTTCATCACTGAAAGAAGTCAGGACAGGAACTGAAACAGGCAGGATCCTGAATGTAGAAGCTGATGCAGAGGCCATGGAGGGTTGGTTGCTGCATACTGACTTGCTTCCCAAGGCTTGCTCATCTTCTTTTATATGGAACCCAGGAACACCATCCCAGAGATGGCACCACCCACCATGGGCTAGGCCCTCCCACATTGATCAGTAAATGAGAAAATGCCTTATAGCAGCTGGATCTTATGGAGGCATATCCTCAACTGAATCTCCTTCCTGTCTAATGATTCTAGCTTGTGCCAAGTTGACAAAATACAGTCAGTATAACTGACCTCTTGTCACCTTGACACACAAACATATCACAATTGAGCCAACAATTCCTTTCTTGTTCATTTTGAAGATCTCACATTAAAAACTTAAATAACTTTAAAAGTCTCACAGTCTTTTTTTTATTGAGAAAATGAAGAAAAAGGTTTCCACCTCCTCCCAGCCTCCCATTTCCCTCCCCCTCCTCCCACCCTTCTCCCTCTCCCCCCACTCCTCTCACCCTCCCTCTCCAGTCCAAAGAGCAGTCAGGGTTCCCTTCCCTGTGGAAAGTCCAAGGTCCTCCCCCCTCGGTCCATGTCTAGGAAGGTGAACATCCAAACTGGCTAGGCTCCCACACAGCCAGAATATGAAGTAGGAACAAAACCCCATGCCATTGTCCTTGGCTTCTCATCAGCTCTCATTGTTCACCATGTTCAGAGAGTCCAGTTTTATCCCATGCTTCTTCCGTCTCAGTCCAGCTGGGCTTGATGAGCTCCCAATAGATCAGCCCCACTGTCTCAGTGGTTGGGTGCACCCCTCGTGGTCCTGACATCCTTGCTCATGTTCTCCCTCCTTCTGCTCCTCATTGGGACATTGGGAGCTCAGTCCGGTGCTCCAGTGTGGGTCTCTGCCTCTATCTCCATCCATTGCCAGATGAAGGTTCTATGGTGATATGCAAGATATTCGTCAGCATTGCTATAGGATAGGGTCATTTGAGGTTCCCTATCCTCAGCTGCCCAAGGAACTAACTGGGGACATCGCCTTGGGCTCCTGGA
Source organism: Neodon shergylaensis (assembly GCA_025134845.1). Taxonomy (NCBI): domain Eukaryota; kingdom Metazoa; phylum Chordata; class Mammalia; order Rodentia; family Cricetidae; genus Neodon; species Neodon shergylaensis. The sequence continues at coordinate 40,939 of JABTXL010019032.1, forward strand.
GCCACTCTAGGTTCAAGTCTCTTGCCAACCCTAAGGTGGCTCCCTTAACTAAGAATTGTGCTTCCGTGCTCCCCTATCCAACCTTCCTTTATCCCAATCATACTGTTTCCCCAAGTTTCCCCCATCCTCCCCTTCTCACTTTTCTCTCCCCATCCTCCTTTACCCCCATCCCACCCCACCCTCAAGATCCCAATTTTCTCTTCAGCAATTTTGTCTACTTCCCATAGCCAAGAGGATAATTATATGTTTTTCCTTGGGTTCACCTTCTTATTTAGCTTCTTTAGGTTCACCAATTATATACTCCATGACTATTATTTATGGCTAGAAACCAATTATTGATGGAGGTGGGTCTTGTATCTTATCTGTTGCTTTCATTGGTTAACTAATAAAGAAACTGCCTTGGCCCTCATAGGACAAAAATTAGGTAGGCAGAGTAAACAAAACGGGATTCTGGGAGAAAGAAGCTGAGTCAGTGAGTCGCCATGATTCTCCCACTCCAGACAGACGCAGGTTAAGATCCTCCCTGGTAAGCCACCTCGTGGGCTACACAGAATATTAAGAAATGGGTTAGAACAATATGTAAGAGCTAGCCAATAAGAAGCTAGAGCTAATGGGCCAAGCAGTATTTAAAAGAATACAGTTTCCGAGTAATTATTTTGGGCATAAGCTAGCCATGTGGGCGGACGGGTGCCAGGGACGCAGCGCAGCCACCCCTACTACAACAAATTATGAGTGAGTAAATCCCATGTTCATCTTTTTGGGTCTGGGTCACCTCACTCAGGATAGTGTTTTCTATTTCCATCCATTTGCATGCAAAATTCGAGAAGTCATTTTTTTTTACTGCAGCATAGTACTATAATGTGTATATATTCCACACTTTCTTCATCCATTCTTCCATTGAAGGGCATCTAGGTTGTTTCCAGGTTCTGGCTATTACAAATAATACTGCTATGAACATAGTTGAACAAATGCTTTTGTCAAGTGATAGGGCATCTCTTGGGTATATTCCCAAGAGTGGTATTGTTGGGTCCAGGGGTAGGTTGATCCCTAATTTCCTGAGAAACCGAAACTGACTTCCAAAATGGTTGCACAAGATTGCATTCCCACCAGCAATGGATGAGGGTACCCCTGCCTCCACAGCTCTCCAGCAAAGGCTATCATTGGGGTTTTTGATTTTAGTCGTTCTGACAGGTGTAAGATGATATCTCAAAGTTGTTTTGATTTGCATTTCCCTGATGGCTAAGGAGGTTGAGCATGACCTTAAGTGTCTTTTGGCCATTTGAACTTCTTCTGTTGAGAATTCTCTATTCAGTTCAGTACCCCATTTTTTAATTGGGTTAATTAGCATTTTGAAGTCTAGTTTCTTGAGTTCTCTATAAATTTTGGAGATCAGACCTTTGTCTGTTGCAGGGTTGGTGAAGATCTTCTCCCAGTCAGTAGGTTGCCTTTTTGTCTTAGTGACAGTGTCCTTTGCTTTACAGAAGCTTCTCAGTTTTAGTAGGTCCCATTTATTCAATGATGCCCTTAATGTCTGTGCTGCTGGGGTTATACATAAGAAGCGATCTCCTGTGCCCATCTGTTGTAGGGTGCTTCCCACTTTCTCTTCTATCAGGTTCAGTGTGTTCGTACTGATATTGTGGTCTTTGATCCATTTGGACTTGAGTTTTGTGCAAGGTGATAGATATGGGTCTATTTTCATTCTTCTACATGTTGATATCCAGTTGTGCCAGCACCATTTGTTGAAGATGCTTTCTTTCCTCCATTGTATACTTTTAGCTCCTTTATCGAAAATGAGGTGATCATAGGTTTGTGGGTTAAAATTTGGGTCTTCTATTCGATTCCATTGATCGACTTCTCTGTTTTTATGCCAGTACCACACTGTTTTCATTACTGTAGCTCTGTAATAGAGTTTGAAGTCGGGATGGTAATGCCTCCAGAAGATCCTTTATTGTATAAGTCTCCCAGTCTTTACATAGTCAAACTCATTAAAATTTTAAAATAGCCAAATCATTCTAAAATCCAAAGTCTTTTAAAATTCAAAGTTTCTCAACTGTGCTCTATGGCAAAAAAATGAAATGCTTACTTATATCAAGAGGGCAAAATCAGGGCACATTCACAAATCAAAGCAAAATCAGAACCCACCCATCCAAAGTTTGGGAACCACTCTCTATCTTTTGGACTCCTTCAAAGGGCTCAGGTCATTTCTCTGTCTTCTAGGCACCTTCTGGCTTGACTGTGCTGATGCTGCAGTTTTTGGTGGTCATCTCATGGTCCTATAGTCTCCAAAAATGCTGGGTTTTCTGCTGCAACTGGGCTGTACTTTCAAAAACAGCCTTTCATAGACTCTCTTCATGGTGCCAAACCTCAACTTATCTGCATGAGCCCATCAGTCCTGGACCTTCAATCTTCACTGAGGTTGCACCCTCACCAAAATATCCACAAATAATTTACATATCTTAGGGTAACTCTAAACAAACAATTGAAAATATTTAAGAAAGAAACTAAAGAAGATAAATTTTGCTTTAAAAAAGACTATTTTATTTTTTTCATCTATGGTGTTTGAAAGCTTTGCTGTGTATAGTAGTCTGGGCTGCCATTCATGACCTCTTAGTGTCTACACTAAGACTCTCTGATGGAGGAAATGATGATCTGCCTATGTGTTACTCTCATTGGTTAATAAAAAAACCCGCCTTAGCCCATTTGATTGGCCAGCCCTTAGGTGGGTGGAGTAGACAGAACAGAATGATGGGAAGAAGGGAAGTGAGTCAGACACGATGGAGCCAGCCGCCAGGTCAGACATGCTGAATCTTTCCGTTAAGACACCAATTTGTAAAGCTACACAGATTATTAAAGCTAGGTTAATCAAGATATGAGAATTAGTCAAGAAGAGGCTAGAGCTAATGGGCCAAGCAGTGTTTCATGAATATAGTGTGTGTTGTTATTTCCGGGGCTAAGCTAGCCATGCTGTAGCCAGGTGGGACAAAAAGCAGGCCTGCCTGCAGCTCTCTCTACAGCTCTCTATGACCTTCAGTGTTTTTGAGTCTTTATTGAAAAATCAGCTATAATTCTAATAAGTCTGCATTTATATGTTACGTGATCATTTTCCTTTGAAGCTTTAGTAGTCCCACTTCTGCACATTTAGCGTTTGTTCATTATGTGCTGGGGGAACTTCTTTTCTCAGTAGTTGTTTTAAGGAAGATGGTCCATATTGTCTTATGGTTTCTAGTACATTTGCGTAAGCAAAGACCTTTTCAAAAACTTAGTATGTAAACTTAGTTTCCTTTGCATATCATTTGAGAAGGCAGAAAAATAATTTTTTGGCCATTCCTCTGATAATACATCATTGTAAAACTCAGTGTATATTAGGTAAATACTTCAGGAGAGAAAATAATAATAAAAATACATTCAGGAGAAAAAATGTCTCCCAAAAAAAGAGAGAGCCAAGGTCCAGATAATTTTTTAGCAGAGAGTTCTACAAGGTTTTCAAAAAAGAGTCAATGTCTGTACTCCTCAAATTATTCCCAAAATAGAAACAGAAGGAAAACTGCTGTCTTAGGGTTTCTATGGCTATGAAGAGACAGACGCCAGGACCATGGCAACTCTTAAAAAGGAGACCTTTAATTGGGATGGCTCACTAACAGTATCAGAAGTTCAGTCTATTTCCATACTGGTGGAAGCATAGCAACATTCAGGCTGACTTGGTCCTGGAGTAGCAGCTGACAGTGCTACATCTCGCAGGCAACAGGAAGTCGAACTGACAGGCTGGGAAGTGTCAAAGCCTGCCTCCACAGTGACATACTTCCTCCAACAAGAAACACTACTGACAAGGCCACTCTCCTTAATGGTGTCATTCCCTTTGAGGCCATTTTCTTTCAAACCACCACAATTGCCCAATTCATTTTATGAGGTCTCAGTTGCTGCAATACGCAAGCAACATAAAAACTCAACCAAGAAAGAGAATTACAGACCAATTTACCCTCGTGAACATTCATCAGAAGTACTCACTGAAAGTATTTGCAAACCAAATCCAAGAACGTATCAAAAGATCATCCACCTTCATCAAAGTGATCAGGTGAGGTTTCATATACAAAAAAATCAATAAATGTGATCCACCATATAAACACAGAGAAAGAAAAACCCACACAATCTTCTCATTAGACACAGAAAAGGACTCTGAAAAAATCAGCACCCCTTCACAATAAAACTCCGGGAGACATTGTAGATATGAATAGGAGCATAACAACCCATGAGAAAGGCAGTTTACAGCAAGTCCACTGCCGAGATCAATTTAAATGGAGAGAAATTCAAAACAATTCCATGAAAATCAGGAAAAGACAAGGCTGTCCACTCTCTATATATAACTACTCAATTTAGTACTTGAAGTCTTAGCTAGAGCCACAAGACAACTGAAAGATAACAACAGGACACAAATTAGAAAGGGGGAAATCAAAATATTGTTATTTGCCATGACTGCTAAAAAATTTGCAGTATTCATAAGTGACTCTAAAACTTCTAACAGCGCCATCTATGGAGGCTAAAAGCTTTGAAATCAAGATGGAAAGCAAGACAGGACAGAGGGAGAGCATTCAGGGAGACACAGCTGGAATTGAGGGGTATTTGATATGGAAACCTAGTGAGTTAGAAACATCCTAAAATAGATGAAGAAGATCCTAATGAGTTCTCTTAACAAGGAGCAATATTTCAGTATTCCCAACTG
>JABTXL010019035.1:0-10166 GCA_025134845.1 Neodon shergylaensis
ATTATGGAAATAGCTAAATCCTGGAATTGTAGGAATTCAGAAATATGACCATAACTTAGACCCTAAGTAATAGTTGAGATGGTACTTGAACAGTCCTTGCCTTGTTGTCAGATGGATAACTATCTTAAATGTCATTATCATAGAACCTAAATCCAGCAAATTAGGGGATCAGATGCAGAGATCCACAGTTGATCATATGGCTGAGTTCCTAAAGCCCAGTTGAAAAATGGGAATTGTCCCGAATTTCCTGAGAAACCGAAACACTGATTTCCAAAGAGGTTGTACAAGATTGCATTCCCACCAGCAATGGATGAGGGTACCCCTTCCTCCACAGCCTCTCCAGCAAAGGTTATCATTGGTGTTTTTGATTTTAGCCATTCTGACAGGTGTAAGATGATATCTCAAAGTTGTTTTGATTTGCATCTCCCTAATCGCTAAGGAGGTTGAGCATGACCTTAAGTGTATTTGGCCATTTGAACTTCTTCTGTTGAGAATTCTCTGTTCAGTTCAGTGCCCCATTTTTTAATTGGGTTAATTAGCATTTTGAAGTCTAGTTTCTTGAGTTCTCTATAAATTTTGGAGATCAGGCCTTTGTCTGTTGCGGGGTTGGTGAAGATCTTCTCCCATTCAGTAGGTTGCCTTTTTGTCTTAGTGACAGTGTCTTTTGCTTTACAGAAGCTTCTCAGTTTTAGTAGGTCCCATTTATTCAATGCTGCCCTTAATGTCTGTGCTGCTGGGGTTATATATAGAAAGCGATCTCCTGTGCCCATTGGGTTTTGATCCTACTTCAAGTTCGGGCTTTGTGGGAGCCTAGCCAGTTTGGATGTTCACCTTCCTAGACATGGACGGAGGGGGGAGGACCTTGGACTTTCCACAGGGTAGGGAACCCTGACTGCTCTTTGGTCTGGAGAGGGAGGGGGAGAGGAGTGGGGGGAGGAGGAGAAGGGTGGGAGGAGGGGGAGGGAAATGGGAGGCTGGGAGGAGGCGAAAACTTTTTTTTTTCTTTTTCTCAATAAAAAATAAAAAAAAATGCTCAGTGATCTTGTCTGCTTTATAAACTATACCGTGCAAAGTGCTAGTTAGAGCATTCATAAATTTGTTCCTACAACATGTGTGTCAATAAATTTGTTTTGTAAGATCTACCTAAAAAAAAAAAAGAAAAGAAAAATGGGAATCGTAAGAATACAGGCAAGAGAGATCAAGGTCGTGATGGGAATACCCACTGAAACAGCTTACCTAGGCTGAAGGTATCTAGGAACTCTGCCTGACAGTGAGGGACTAGGATACTAACAATCTAAGCACTCTGAATGTGAGGGAGAGTTGTATGACTGGGGCAGACTGTGGGCCCAGGCCCAGTGGGACCAGGATTGATTGATCCTGCATGTTCTGATTTTAGGGAACCGATTCTCTGGAATCTATCTAGCACAGTCTAGATATAGTGGGAACAAAAAATAAATAAAAATGAAACTATGATATGTTCATATGAAATAAAATCATACCTAATGAAATTGCCTGTGTTAGTGATGTCTTTTTAAGATACCATGTAAATCATATGTAAACAAGCAACAAAAATACATTAAAAATACATACAAAAGAGAGCCTTTACATAAAACATGTTGTTATTTAAATGTGATTAGGCTTTTGAATAATTTCATTTGGAGACAAAAAATATGAATACTGAACTATATCCCTCTACTAGGCTTTCTTTATCTCCTTGGAAACAAAGTCACAGTGTTTTTACTCTTTGAAATTGTATTATTTGCTTATGTCATGTCACAGAGTGTGAACGGAAGCCTGACTAATAAAATGTGCCTGTTTATTAATCCCATATGGTAAGACAGTTGTAGATCATAGCCCAGTCTGTGGTAAGATATTTAGAATCATCTGGGCAGGTTTATATTAAACGTTCATGAGGTCGTGCTTCAGTATGTAGACATGAGGATGACATCACTGCTGAGTAAGTGAAATATGTAAAGAATAAACATAGATAATTTCTACTAAGAATACATTTAAAATAATACATACCAACACTATTATGAATAAATTTAATCCTAAAAGTTCTCAAGATGATAGCAAAAATGGCAATTTATGTGAACATCAGCATATAAATAAAATGAAATAAAAAGAGAGAGGGTATTAACTAATGAAGAACAGGGTACAAAATATTCCTTCATATTATTTGAATATATGTCATTGGAAATGATTTAAGAAAGATTCTGACTGGATATTGTTTAAGTAGTATAAGTTTAGGCTGAAGAAACAGACAAAATGGTAGTGAGGAAATTTGAGGAGTCTCAGTATCATGAGAAGCTGTGGGAAGTAGATGTAATTGGTATACTGAGTAAAGGTACCAACCCACATGGCAGAGTACTTATAAGAAATATAATTAATTTAAAATTTATATGTTAACTAGTAATGACCTGAGCAATTTGTTGAGTGTTTAGAAATAATAATAATTTCTCTATGCTTACTCAGGAACTGTCTAGAGGGAAACAAAACTCTGTCTACTAATGATATTCTGATGTGGGGAACCTAATTAGTATAAAACAAATAAAAATAGATATCTAAAAGAATCTAAGCAATCAAAAAGTCGAATCAAACATAGCTTCTGAATACATGTCTTTGTTCAGCTAAGATCAATGCTAATGGAAAACAGTGGGATGGCACTTTAAGAGATGTTTTATGAGCTGGGTGCTGGTAACTACCAAGAGCATAACTCTATTAAGTGTTTCTCCAATCAAATACTTTATAAGGTTTATTAACAGTGGGCTGTATGCTACTCAGTGTAAGAATGGACCCAATAATGTCCCAGAGGTGTAGTGATAATTAGGATTCCCTGAGTCCTCAGCCATGAAGCTCATCTCAGAGGGACCCAAAGGTGAGGAGCCAGCTCCAAATGCCAAGCAACAACACATGCTTTATTCTGAGCAGTGTTAAACTGCAATTAATTTTGTAGTTTCACATTTGTCTTTTCTGATCAAAGAACAATGCAGATGTTCAGTAAGAAAGTTCAGGACAAGTTCTAGACAGACTGCTGTGTGTTTATAAATATGCATGTGCCAGTGACTCTGCTGGTCCTTTCTTAAATGTTAGTTATGTATTTCAAACATAATATTAATTGATCACAGATAAGATTGGATTTATGTAAAGGCTTTTTATTTACTTTTCATTCATTGTACATTCTAAATAGAGTTCTCCCACAGATTTTTCTTCCCCATGCTTGCCTCCCCACATTCCATCCTCACAATTCCTCACAAAGGATAGGTCACCCATGGGGAGGCAACATAATTTGGGTTATTAAGCTATGGCACTCTAAACCCTACAATATCAAGAAGAGTTAGACATCCAAACTTATGGAATGGTCTCTAAAAATTAGATCTTGGACCAGAAATGAGTCCTGGTCTCGCTCCCAGCTCCTTATACTGACCAAGGTACACCTCTTTCTTCCACAAGCAGATAGCCTAGATCTGTGGAATACAGACTTCATAGCAGTTGGTATAGAGTTCATGATTTCCCATGAGCTTGGTTCTGTTCTCTGTAAGTTTCTGAAGATCTTCAATCTCCCTTGCTCATATAATTCCTGCTCGGTGGGCATTTTGGTATCTCTTCAGAACATTTAAAATTCCTTCTCTTATATTAATACAATTATTTTGGGAAAAAATCTATCACACTCCAATTTTAAAACAACTGTCCAATTTCCAAAATCAATATTAATCTGAAGATTGTATTTTTTTCTCTCTTTAATGACAACTCAGTTCATTTAAGCAAGTTGTATGCCATTCAGTATGAATCTACCTACTGGAACATTAGTAGCCAATTTTGGTAAACATCCTTGAAAACTCATCTAATGTTCCTTTTCAGTGATCTCACTCCAATAAGGATCAGGCATCATTAGTTCTGCCATTAGGCATGCTGGGATTTCTGAATTTTTGATATACCACAAGAATTAAGTAGCTTGCTTTATTACTTGGAATTCATGAGTTCACATATGCTTATATAAATCCTTTTCAATGTGTCTAAAGATCAGAGAGTTCAGACCTACTCTTGCTCCTTCAATTGTGTAAGCTAGAATACTTGGAAGTAAGGCATTGCTACAGAGCATTGTGCCAAGACAAAAGAGTATTTATGCCTAGTGTGTGGTTACTTCCTGTTTGGAGATGTGTAAGTGAAATTACTTTATTTGGTCTTTTTATCATGGCAAGGAAGTCTTGCCTCACACCCAATTTTATATTGAGGTACATAAGAACTATGAATAATAAACTTGAGACAGATCACAATATTCACTGGATGCCCTACAAAATTTATAAATTTTCTCTTGTTAATTCCTATCTTAATCTTAATCCCAACTGGGAATAGTTCAGTAAAGACACTGATTGATGGCTCCTTAGAAGTGAAGCTTGAGTATGGCGGTATAGCATTATAGATACTGCAAGTTGAGAATACCACAGCTGTTAAGTAAAGAATAAGTGCTTGGAAAAAAATTAAGAGTGAACATGGGTTGGATAACATGGGATTATAGTTGTAAATATTTGTAATGGGGCAGAAAATTAGTAGTTAACTTACTATACAATTGCTTGGAAATATTTTAACTTTTTTATTATTTATCATTTTATTACTGTGTAAAAACACCATTGAAAATTTCTGCTTCTCCCCTTCCACTCACTTCCCTCCTGCGTCCTCTCTGTGTTCCCTCTCCCCTTCCATTCCTATGAGAGTACATAGTACCCAGTCCTGTGGAAGTCCAAGGCTCTCCCCCCTCCCTCCAGGCTTAGGAAGGTGTGCATCCAAATAGACTAGGATCCCAAAAAGCCAGTACATGCATTAGAGACAAATCCCAGTGCCATTGTCATTGGCTTCTCAGTCTGCCCCAATTGTCAGCCACATTCAGAGGGTCCAGTTTGATCCCATGCTCGTTCAGTCCCAGTCCAGCTGGATTTGGTATACTTCCAATAGATCAGGCACACTGTCTCAGTGAATGGACTAACCCCTTGTGGCTCTGACTACAGAAAGCCAACAGCTCACATCAAATTAAATGGAGAGAAACTCAAATTGATTCCACTAAAATCAAGAACAAGACAAGGCTGTCCACTCTCTCTATATCTCTTCAATATAGTGCTTGAAATTCTAGCAATAGCAATAAGACAACATAAGGAGATCAAGGGGATTCAAATTGGAAAGGGAGAAGTTAAACTTTCAGTATTTGCAGATGATATGATAGTGTACATAAGTGACCCCAAAAACACTAGAAGAGAAATCTGACAATGGAAAAACACCTTCAGTGATGTGGCAGGATACAAGATCAATTCAAAAAATTCAGTGACACTCCTATACACAAAGGATAAAGTAATTTTCATACTCACAGTCCCTACTGCAATTCAGAAGATTGTGGCTTCCTTAAACCTGTTCAGCTTTTAAATATCTCATTTATTGCAATAATAGTATCTGCTACTACTGACAAATTTTCCTTTTTTGGAAGTACGAATGTTACTGCTTGTGTGCCACTACCATATGTATTTTTTGTTGGAAGAAACAATTTTACAACTGAAATTAATTTTTATGATTGTTGATTGTAATTATGTATTAATTCCTCTGTTAAGTTTAATCCTCATAATCAACCACTTATGATATTACAACAGCATATACGTATCTGGCTGCCAGTTACTTTGGTTGTTCTTGGGCTCAAAATCCTCTAGATAATATTGTAGAATTCTTTATAAAGATATTAAAAAGAACAAAGCACATGTTCAGTATAATAATAGCTGTAATTTATAATCTTATTGCTGTTGTTGCTACTTCTTCTGTGACTGGTATTGCTTTACATATGTCCTTGCAGACAATCACTTTGTATAGCAATGGCTTAAAGACCCTCATGAACCCTGGATAGAGCAAGCTCAAATAGCTGGTGGGTTCAGACAGAGATTGATGTATTTAATAAAAATGGTGGGTGGTTTGGAAAGAAAAATCTATTTTACAAGAACAAATTACCCTGCACTGTGATTAGAAATCAACCAGTTTTTGCATTACTGATTTGGCTTATAATGATTCTTTACTTAATTGGAAAGTTATTCAAGCTTATCCTTTGAACAATGACTCTGCTCAATCTCTCATTGATCACTTACATGATAATATAGGATTTACATTTGCTGAATCATTTCCTGATTCAGATGCCTGCAACATTGCACAATTTTTTGCTGAGAAATTTACAGATCCTAAGTATTCTTCATACCTACAGTTGTATGCTTATTGTAATTATTTTTATGATTCTTTTATTCTTGATTATGTATCAATTTATACTTGACCAAATGCAAAAAAATACATATTTTATGGTTAAAACATCTTTGGCTTCAAATAAAATTGGGAAAGTAGGAAGTTCTGGGGATACAATTGGCCTAGAGTGCAGGCTCCTCCTGGAATAGATGAGACAAAGATGGGTAACAGTTGCTTGGCAGACCAAGCATAGATGAAAGCAAAATTTCTCTGCCCACTTCTCAAACATTCTGTCAGAATCTGTACCCTAGATAAGAAAGTGGCATTTGAGTTCAGGTCATCATGCATCACCAGGTATAGTTTTGGAAGTGCTTTGCTTCTGTATACTTTTTCTTTCTTTCATTGTAATTTTTTTTAATTTGGCAAATACAAAAAAAAACTAAGAGAAGCTTTATTTTGCCCTCTTTATGAATATCATGGAGGCATTAACAGCATGTCCCCTACCTTCTTCTCTTTTTAGCATCCTTGCTTGGCTTATTAATTTTTGTTTTGGGAGGATCTTTTCTTTTAAGTTGATGGAATTTAGAAAACAACATGTGTATGAGGCAACTAACATGTAAATTATACAAGAAAATGAAAACTATATAGGTCCATTATTTTAATTAGACATGGCCAACATTAAAAAAATATGACAATGGTTATCTTGTAATATCATGAACACATGAGGCACACAGAAAATTATTTTTAAACTTGGTGCAATGGGCTGGTTACTGAGAGACATGTTATGGGAGGACGTATACCTATGTTAAGCATGGCATCTAAGACAGGAACAGAACAAAAAGCAGTTCTGTCTTCCTATGATGAGTAAAGGTGGGACTACAGGAGCTTCCCCCAAACTAAGACAGAGACAGTCTCGAGTGACATTCATCATTCTAAAAGTTAATAAAAATAAAAAGGAGGACCTGTGAGAGACTTACTGCTCCCTGAATCTTTTCCCACACAATGTTATGCTCTGCATCGCCTTCTGTTTTGATCTGTCAAATACTAACTCTGCAAGGAGTTATTGATCCATTGTTCCCATGCTCTGAACAATCTGACTTTTCTATACGTTGATTTAGGGTCTTTATGCCTGATCAATAGGTCACGGTTAGGTTGCCAATAAGTTGCCTAATTGCCCATGTACAAGGAGATTTCCTTCTTTCCCTTAACCTGTATATACCTGGATTATTCCCTTGAATAAACAAGACTTTAATAGAATCCTGTCTTGTCTACAATTCTTGTGTCTCTTGCCCCATCCCATCTTCACTCCCCTTCTAGGGTCTCATTTGATTTACCTATGGGCCAGTGCAAATTTTATTATATAGTAAGATCTATTCTGACAATTTTAGTATAGATATATTTTTAAAGAAAGAAGCAGAATTGAGTACAAATTAACATAAATGTTGTACTGGTGTATAAAATTCTCAACTATATTGAGAAAGTATACACATATGTGCATATGTATGTATAATTATAATTATGCATAGTCAATCTCATATTTGTACAAATATACAAACTTATATAAATATTGAAAAGTAATTGAGATGCTTCATAGTATATTAGGAGAGATTGTAAAACTGAACTTCTTATACTATGAGGCATATCAGCTATTTCTCACTCAGATCCAAGTAATGTGTTATTTCATCTGTATAATTGCTGAAGTCATGGCTATAGGTGCAAAACTAGACATTCACAGACCAATTTAAAATTATGCTTACAACGCCAATACAATGTAAAGAAACTGCTTTGGAAGTTCCTACATACTTTCATCATTATAGAATGTTAGTATTTCTCCAATTATGAGTAATTTAAGTGGGATTAACTACTTGTGCAAAAATTGCAGATTAATTCTCTTATTAGCTACAAGTCAATAAGAAAATAGTAAGAAGGCTTCAGAAGTTTTTTTTCATAATAGCCAAAAAAATCAAGACAGAAATCAAGTAAATATCGTTATTAAAACTATATGATGAAAGGCATAACTCAAATAGCCTTAATGGCTAGGAATCTATGACTACAATGGTGACAGACTTTCATAAATATAATATATTTTATTCTTCCATAGTCTAATGAAATATAGATATGTTCATATATCTGAGCATAATTTGACCCTCATCAGAGACGTTCTTTGGTACTAGTAGGAAAATAACATGTGCAGGGAAGATCTTTCTACAGAAAATAAGAGGCTGTGTGTTATTATGTTTGATGTTTCATGCCTTTAAAACTACTTGAAAGCTTTGAACATTTATATTTTAAAGATATCAGAAATACTGTGACAGATTCAAATGGAGGATCTTGATTCTAAGGTACCAATGTTTTCAAGTCTCAACATTACTAGAAGACATATGCATTTAGAGTCTGCTATGGAAGATACAATATAATATCTGCACTTGTTCAAAGCATACAACAACAAGACACACAATAACAAAGAAATCTATTGTGTTAATTATTTTCAAGAGAAGTATATAATACCTAGCAACCATCATCAATAAAGAGTTGATTTCTAAAAAAGCTCAGGCTGTCAGATTTCCTAATTAGGAATGGGCTTACAGTATGAAAGTATCATGTACATGAGTATTTATACGCAAAAACACAAAGACTATTTAGACCAAAACAGCAAATTTGAGAATGTGAGAACCTAAAATGCAATAGGATGGTAAGAAGTATGTTTCCTCTTCAAAACTTTATTCTAAATTCAGAGTCTTTGGTGAGAGATACAGAAGTGCTTTCATATATTACTACATGATATTTTCAATTAGTCTAAGCTTTTATTAAAAAAAAAAACCCTGCAATGCCAACCAATTTTCACAATGAAATTCTGGGAAAAGAGTAAAGGGCATGACTCCCCTAAATGCTGTCAGATACTGAAACCTGAATTGAAATATTTACTTGCAGTTACTGCAGTGTTTTAAGACAGATACAGTGGTACCACGAGTTTACAGAGAAGAAGAATTTTCAGAAACAGGGATGGACATGATGCACAGACCATAGCAGGTGACTCAGAACTGTAATAGTGGGAATAAAACATTACCTGACTGCTAATTTCCCTGGGCTTTTTCTCATACAGATGTCAATATCAGTCTGCCGGGTCTGAGCCAATGTACATTCCAGGTTCCAGTATAAAAATTTGTAGCAGAGAGATAGCATATTTCCAAAGGCTGACGAGGAAGGACCTACTAAGCTGATAATATTATTAGCTCTTCTTGCCGCGGACTGAAGGAGTGTGTGCATTCAAATTTTTCCATGAACAATGAGGAGTGTGATCTCAATTCCACCAATAGGAACAAAGCCTGTGGTTACCTTGGAGATCTGCATCAGAGCTGCTGACTCATTTCTCCCCCAATCTCAATGTTTCTTCTGACAGAAAAAATGAAAGTAAAGTGGATAACAGGAAAAAAAAATGTAGTTTACCTAGGACCAGAATTCGATTATTAAAAATGGGAAATTATTTTGAGTTAACTAGGATGTGATCACATATCTGACTTCTTAGGTCTGCATCCTATCTACCTGAAAATTTCCATTTCTTCCTGCTGATGGCTGATTGTGTTACTGTGCTTCGGATTGCTGCTTCCCGGTATCACATTGAGAAATATCATGTCAGAGTCCCCTAACCATACTGATGAGGAAATCAGACACTTGAAATTTTCATATTCCCAGGTACCTGAGTCTATTTGCCGGCATAGCAATTATCTTAGGGAGGGCTCCAAAGACGCATAAGATCAGTACAACCCGGATGTTATCAGGTATAGACTTTTTAAGTAAATCTTCATTTCAGAAAATACAGAACCTAAGGCTCACCTAGGAATCACAGATTTTACGGCTGAATCAGTGACTTCAGACTGAGCACATTTCCTGCACTGCAAACAGAAACCGGTGACTCTTCTCACAAATTCCTTGCTTTTCCTATTGCTTCTGTATCCTGC
>JABTXL010019038.1:0-17176 GCA_025134845.1 Neodon shergylaensis
CCGAGAACACTCAGTTCTGAATCCCACTTTGCAATAGTTCTGCTTAACTACACAGAGCCTGGGGCTGGTGCCCGCCAGGAAGCTGAGCTTGCACTTTAAGGGTTAGTGTTCCTAGGGTTTCTGTCCTCAGTCTCCTAACTCCTCTTCCACGTGGTGGTGCTCCCACTCCCCGGACGACCTCATTCTTATTAATTCCCTTTAAATACCAATTATTCCCCAAACATGCATCTCCACTCTAGTCCCTGTTCCAACTCAAGTCCGCCTTACTACCGACACTGTTTACTGGATACTCCTGACTCATTGACTCTTCAGACGTATGTTCAAAAAAGATATACTGTCTTCATTAACTTAATTCTGTTTTGATCTGGCTCCACACTTAAAATGCTCCCTCCAATATTAGATCTGTTTTCCTTAAGGAAGAATAATAGACAACCAGTATGACTAATACAAAAAACATTAAAATATGTTTAATTTAGCACGCACATACAACTTCCCAAACTTGTATTTGCTATCTCTTTGAGATTATACCATTCATCAAACTTCTTAGACACATAGATTATTAATGTTTTGACATTAGTTTTGAGCAACATCCATGACTCAAATGTAAAAATCTCATTATGCATGTTGCTATGCTAGGTGAAGTCTGATATGTTTCTTGGGCTATGTTCATTGTTCCAGTCTTTCAAAAATCTTCTGTTCCTCAGACTGGATAATCTCAACTGACCTAGACCTCCAAGTTTACTAATTATTCTGACACCTCAGTTCTACTATTGCTTCTCTGACATTTTTCATTATAGTTATTGTATTCTTTTCTCTTGATGTGAAAGGATCTGATAATATATCTAGCTTAAAATAAGAGAAACAGAGATTGCTGGGCTGTGGTGGCACATGCCTTTAATCCCAGCACTTGGGAAGCAGAGGCAGGTGGATCTCTATAAGGTCTAGACTAGCCTGGTCTACAGAGAAAGTTCCAGGACATACAAGGCTACTCAGAGAAACCCTATCTCGAAAAACCAACCAACCAAACAAACAAAACAAAAACCCAGAGAGGTCTGGCGGGAGTGCTAGCTCTTCCTCCAACACTCTGGTGGCTCGGGTCAGTCTGTTTTCACTATCTAATGCAGTCCCTGAGATACAGCATGCAAAAGCAAAGCTTCTTGGAAAATGTAAAAGAAATGGACACTTTTTTAGATAAATACCATATACCAAAGTTAAACCAGGACCAGGTGAACAATCTAAATAGACCTGTTAGTCGCGAAGAATTAGAATCTGTTATTAAAAACCTCCCTACCAAAAAGAGCCCAGGACCAGATGGCTTCAATGCGGAATTCTACCAGAACTTCCAAGAAGACCTAATACCTATACTCATTAATGTATTTCACAATATAGAAACAGAAGAGTCATTACCAAATTCCTTTTATGAAGCTACAGTTACTCTGATACCAAAACCACACAGAGACTCTACCAGGAAAGAGAATTACAGGCCAATCTCACTCATGAACATTGATGCAAAAATCCTCAACAAAATACTGGCAAACCGAATCCAAGAACACATTAGAAAAATTATCCATTATGATCAAGTAGGCTTTATCCCAGAGATGCAGGGCTGGTTCAACATATGAAAATCTATCAATGTAATTCATCATATAAATAAACTGATAGAAAAAAACCATATGATCATTTCATTAGATGCTGAAAAAGCATTTGACAAAATTCAACACCCCTTTATGATAAAAGTCTTGGAGAGATTACGGATACAAGGGTCATACCTAAATATAATAAAAGCTATATACAGCAAGCCGACAGCTAACATCAAATTAAACGGAGAGAAACTCAAAGCCGTCCCACTAAACTCAGGAACACTACAAGGCTGTCCACTCTCGCCATATCTCTTCAATATAGTGCTTGAAGTTCTAGCAATAGCAATAAGACAACATAAGGGGATCAAGGGGATTCGAACTGGAAAAGAAGAAGTTAAACTTTCGTTATTTGCAGATGATATGATAGTGTACATAAGCGACCCCCAAAACTCCACCAAAGAACTCCTACAGCTGATAAACACCTTTAGTAATGTGGCAGGATACAAGATCAACTCCAAAAAATCAGTCGCCCTCTTATACACAAAGGATATGGAAGCAGAGAGGGAAATCAGAGAAGCTTCACCTTTCACGATAGCCACAAACAGCATAAAATATCTTGGGGTAACTCTAACCAAGGAAGTGAAAGACCTATATGACAAGAAATTTAAGGCATTGAAGAAAGAAATTGAAGAGAATACCAGAAAATGGAAGGACGTCCCTTGCTCTTGGATTGGGAGGATCAACATAGTAAAAATGGTAATTCTACCAAAGGCAATTTATAGATTCAATGCAATCCCCATCAAGATCCCAGCAAAATTCTTCACAGATCTTGAAAGGACAATAATCAACTTTATATGGAAAAACAAAAAACCCAGGATAGCCAAAACAATCCTATACAATAAAGGATCTTCTGGAGGCATTACCATCCCCGACTTCAAACTCTATTACAGAGCTACAGTAATGAAAACAGTGTGGTACTGGCATAAAAACAGAGAAGTCGATCAATGGAATCGCATAGAAGACCCAAATTTTAACCCACAAACCTATGATCACCTCATTTTCGATAAAGGAGCTAAAAGTATACAATGGAGGAAAGAAAGCATCTTCAACAAATGGTGCTGGCACAACTGGATATCAACCTGTAGAAGAATGAAAATAGACCCATATCTATCACCTTGCACAAAACTCAAGTCCAAATGGATCAAAGACCTCAATATTAGTCCGAACACACTGAACCTGATAGAAGAGAAAGTGGGAAGCACCCTACAACAAATGGGCACAGGAGATGGCTTTCTATGTATAACCCCAGCAGCACAGACATTAAGGGCAGCATTGAATAAATGGGACCTACTAAAACTGGGAAGCTTCTGTAAAGCAAAGGATACTGTCACTAAGACAAAAAGGCAACCTACTGACTGGGAGAAGATCTTCACCAACCCTGCAACAAACAAAGGTCTGATCTCCAAAATTTATAGAGAACTCAAGAAACTAGACTTCAAAATGCTAATTAACCCAATTAAAAAATGGGGCACTGAACTGAACAGAGAATTCTCAACAGAAGAAGTTCAAATGGCCAAAAGACATTTAAGGTCATGCTCAACCTCCTTAGCGATTAGGGAGATGCAAATCAAAACAACTTTGAGATATCATCTTACACCTGTCAGAATGGCTAAAATCAAAAACACCAATGATAGCCTTTGCTGGAGAGGCTGTGGAGGAAGGGGTACCCTCATCCATTGCTGGTGGGAATGCAATCTTGTGCAACCACTTTGGAAATCAGTGTTTCAGTTTCTCAGGAAATTCGGGATCAACCTACCCCTGGACCCAGCAATACCACTCTTGGGAATATACCCAAGAGATGCCCTATCACATGACAAAAGCATTTGTTCAACTATGTTCATAGCAGTATTATTTGTAATAGCCAGAACCTGGAAACAACCTAGATGCCCTTCAATGGAAGAATGGATGAAGAAAGTGTGGAATATATACACATTAGAGTAATACGCTGCGGTAAAAAACAATGACTTCTCGAATTTTGCATGCAAATGGATGGAAATAGAAAACACTATCCTGAGTGAGGTAACCCAGACCCAAAAAGATGAACATAGGATGTACTCACTCATAATTGGTTTCTAGCCATAAATAATGGTCACGGAGTATATAATTGGTGAACCTAAAGAAGCTAAATAAGAAGGTGAACCCAAGGAAAAACATATAATTATCCTCTTGGCTATGGGAAGTAGACAAAATTGCCGGGGAGAAAATTTGGGATTTTGGGGGTGGGGTGGGATGGGAGTATCGGGGGATGGGGAAAGAAAAGTGAGAAGGGGAGGATGAGGGAAACTTGGGGAAACAGGAGGATTGGGATAAAGGAAGGTTGGATAGAGGAGCACGGAAGCACAATTCTTAGTTAAGGGAGCCACCTTAGGGTTGACAAGAGACTTGAACCTAGAGTGGCTCCCAGGAGCCCAAGGCGAGGTCCCCTGTTAGTTCCTTGGGCAGCTGAGGATAGGGAACCTGAAATGACCCTATCCTACAGCAATGCTGACGAATATCTTGCATAAAACCATAGAACCTTCATCTGGTGATGGATGGAGATAGTGACAGAGACCCACACTGGAGCACCGGACTGAGCTCCCAAGTTCCCAATGAGGAGCAGAAGGAGGGAGAACATGAGCAAGGAAGTCAGGACCACGAGGGGTACACCCAACCACTGAGACAGTGTGGCTGATGTATTGGGAGCTCACCAAGGCCAGCTGGTCCGTGACTGAAAAAGCATGGGATAAAACCGGACTCTCTGAACATGGCGAACAATGGGGGCTGATGAGAAGCCAAGGACAATGGCCCTGGGTTTTGATCCTACTTCAAGTTCTGGCTTTGTGGGAGCCTAGCCAGTTTGGATGTTCACCTTCCTAGATATGGACGGAGGGGGGAGGACCTTGGACTTTCCACAGGGCAGGGAACCCTGACTGCTCTTTGGACTGGAGAGGGAGGGGGAGAGGAGTGGGGGGAGGGGGAGAAGGGTGGGAGGAGGGGGAGGGAAATGGGAGGCTGGGAGGAGGTGGAAACTTTTTTTTCTTTTTCTCAATAAAAAAATTAAAAAAAAAAGCAAAGCTTCTTCATGAGGTCCTCCAAATCATCTTGATCCTGCATCCTAAGATTCGGAGTAGAGAGTACTTATTTTTAACATTCATTTTTTATTTAACTGTATACATGCGTTTCTGAGAGAGTATATTCCACATGGATGGGGTTATAATTTTAGCCAAACCAGCATTTCTGGCACTTCCAGATCCCAGGACCACGCATGTGTGGACAAGCCCTCAGACAAAAATAACCTAGTCGCCCTGGGGACCCTAAAAGGCCCTGCATGACCCATGCGCCGCATGGTTGCATCACCTATGTATGACACAGCTACATGAGCCCTTGTGCACATGCGTGAGCCCTGACATCCCTCTGTGCGCATGTGCGAGGCAGCCTTTAAAAGCTGGATGCACTATCTTCAGCTCTCTCTCTCTCTCTGCACACCGACTTCACCAGACCTGTGCACCTCTCCTCTAATAAACTAAGTGGGTTTGTTGTGTGTTCCATGCTTTCTTCTCACCAGATGGATGCCTGCAAGCACCATAAGAAGGTATCAGATCCCTGAAACTAGAGTTACACGCAGCTGTGAGCCACAGGACGTGTACGTAGGTGCCAGAAACATGACTTGGGTCCTCTAGAAGAACATTAGGTGCTCTTAACAGTAGAACTACCTCTCCAGTCTCTCTACTTTGATGTTTTAAAAAGAGTTCTTTTATAAAAATCATTGTTTCGTAGTTGTAGGACCCAGCCATGAGAAGCTCAATAGAGACCTGGGTCTCAGTAGTTTTCCTTAAGGCAATACCTGATTGCAGAAAGGCCACAAACTGAGATCACCGAGGTACCACCCAGGAACAGACCATCCAAAGGAAATTTCTAACGTTCCAACCGACATAGATAAGATCACCTGCCAGCACACACCCATCACTTTTCACCAGGACACCCCTAGACAAATGTCAGCCAATTGGGGGTCCTAAACCTTAGAAACCCCTCATCCCCACCTTTACTACTATAAAAACTCAATCCTCACTGAGCTTGGGGCTCTCTGATCACTCCAACACATTGGACACACAGAGAGACCAAGTTTATAAACTTGTGTAAAAATAAAGGCTCTTTCCTTTCACATACAGGACTCAGTCTTCTGGTTGGTTTTGGGGGTACTCCATGATCTGGGCATAACAGTAGTAAATCAGAAACATTGAACTATCTATAGAGTTAAAATTCTAGGTTATTGAGGAAGATAAAATGCATTTTTATTTATTCTTTGAGAATTGTGTATATCCAATGTGTTTTGATCACATGAACCCCTCAGCCCTCCCTCCCAGACTTCTACCACCTTCCCCTCTTCTGTCTCGCTCTCTCTTTATAAACATAATCCACTGAGTTAAATTCATGCTCCGCATATACACATCGATATGGGGTCATCCACTGAAACCTGGACAACCTATCAGAGCCCACACTCCCGAGGAAAATGTATTTTTCCTCTCCAAGCACCAATCAACTGCTAATAGCTCCTCAGCTAAGAATGAGGTCTCATGGGCTTTTCTACCATCCATGCAAAGGTCATCATCATCATCCTCTTTTTTTATGATTTTTCTCTTCCCTCTTCTGAGACTGCCTCTGAGCCTTGGGGACACGGGATGATAAGATAACCCATTTAGGGCTGATCAACTCAGTTATTCTTTGTCCTTTGAGGGTATCTGCATTAGCTTCTGCCCTTGACACAAAGAGGCTTTTCTGAAGAGGGATGAGGGCTGCACTAATATATGTTTATAAGGATGGGTATTTAGAAGGTAGTTCAATATTATGTCAATTTAGCAAAATAATAGCATTAGCAGTAGGTTCTCTCCTAGGATCTAGGACCTCCCCAGCTACCGGTTTCTGACCAGGTACCAGGGTACCAGGTATAAGGTCCTTCTTGTGGAACTGGCTTTAAATCTAGTTAGAAAGCTGATGGTCACCCCTCCCCCAACCTTCCCCGTGGACTCTTGGGAACCCCTCCAGAGGCAAGTAGGCCATAGCCTCGTGGCAATGTACAAATTAATAAAAATGGTTTAATTTAAGATGTAAGAGCTAACTAGAAATATGCCTGAGCCATCAGTCTAACAGTGTTCTAATTAATATAGTTTGTGTGATTTTTGTGGTCTGGGCAGCTGGGAAACAAAAGTGCAGTCCCCGCCTACAGTCTATAATCATGACATCCAAATCCTAGTCAATGAATTAAAGCATACTACCAGAGAAATCCTTTCACTGTGAGAGAAGATTATGGGAGGGGAAGTAACTACCCCCACCCCCCCCAAAAAAAAAAAACAACCAATAGAACAACAATAACAAGATGTCAGTACTAAAGGCTTAACTAGCTATAATTAACATAATAGTAAGTGGATGAAATTCTTCAACAAAAATGGTAAAAGCTAATATGTTAAAAGAGAAAAGGCATTAAAATAACCTGTCTACGGGGAACTAATGTCACCTCTAGATACACACAGCTGGGGAATGAAAGAAACTCACATAAATTGAATCCAAAATAAAAAAAAGTAATTATGTTTATATGAAATAGCTTTAATTGCCTATTTTTAATGTAAATGCTTACTTATCTGAATTTAAATTTTATGCGGAAGTGCATTCAGTAATTGGAAAATTGCAAACTTGCTACATTGAGGTTTCATAAAAAGGTGTAACCCCCACCTAGCTGATGAAAGTCATTTTCTCAATTAAATATTTAGTCGATATTGCCATGAATATATGGACTTGCACGTCATCAACTATGTATATGTGTTAAAGGCCAGGGTGCTGGGAAATAAATGAGGAAACAGGAATTATATTTTCTCTTTTCATGAATATAATTTCTACCCCTACAATGATGGTAGTACAAAGAACAGTGAAAGGTTTTCCTCATCAAATGCATCTGTGCTGGCTGATTTTATGTTAATTTTATACAAGTTAGAATCATTTTTGAAAAGGGAACGCCAAATTAAAAAAATATATATATCCCCAGTGGGCAACCCTGCAGAGAAATTTTGAATGATTGATATGAGATATTCCAGCTCACTGAGGGTGGTGGCACTCTTGGTATGGTGGTTTTGTGTGGTATTAGAAGGCAAGCTGAGCTAGCCAGTAAAGCAGCGATCCTCCATGGTCTCTGCATCAGTTTCCACCTCCAGGTTCCTGTTTTGAGTTTCTGCCCTCATTTCCCTGAATGATGGACTATAAGCTGTAAGATGAAATAAATCCTTTCTTCCTCTCCAAGATGCTTTTTGTTGTGGGGTTTTATCACAGTGATAGAAACCTTAACTAAGACAAACCTCCAACAACCATCTCAAATTTACTATCTCCCAACCCTGGATTGGAAATATAGATTCCCTGTTAGATCAGTATTAATATGTATTTCATATCACACTCTTTTCAAATTTCATTTTATGTGTGGGAGTGTTTTGACTGCATGCATTTCTGTACACCACATGCACACAGTGCCTGCAGAAGCCAGAAGAAGGTATTAGAACCCCTGAAACCAGAGTTACAGATGGTTGTGAGCAGTTGCAAGGCCCACATGACTGGTCTCATGAACCTGGTTGCGGAACATGGGAGATTAAGATATACAAACACAAGAAGCAAAACCAAAACGGGCATCAGGTAGATTGGAGACTCTCTGATAGAGATCTGCCAGCATCCCAGAAATTTAGTCTTTGTTATTAGAATGGAATTATCTTGGATATGTTATGAGTGCTGCTTCCAGAATACACTGTTTTTAAAAATGGATATCACATTACAAGACAATCCCTACATTATTTGTTAAGCAGTATGCTGAAGTCTTCAAAACAACACAGATTATGTCAATTGCTTTTGGTCATCCACCATAACCACATGGCAAGTTCCTATTGCTGAAGATACCAAAATGTGGCTACAGGACATAAATAAATAAATCTTAAACAGAAATGTGAAATTCTTCCCTGATTGCTAGCTTTCATAGTGGTACGAGGTGCTAGGCAGGTTGGTGGGGGAGAAAAGATATCGATGGCCTTACCTAGCACTAGAGCATGCAGGTACATCAACCTTCCAGGAAAGAGGTACCCAGTGGCATACTAGTGGTTCAACTGTTATAAGATCACTAAGTACTTTCTAATTGACTCTGAGGCCTGCTCCACAGAAAGGAGTTCCATGCCTGGTACTGTCATCCTGATCAGAAGACAGTAGCTTGATGGGGGCGGCATGCCAGAGTCCCTAGGTTAGAACCTCCTTTGTTATTTTGCCAAGTAGTCAGGCTGTCAAATTGCATTCTAAATATTTATTTTTGAACTCATACGCCTGGCCTGTGTATACCTTTGCTCAAAGAAGTTTCTCTTTTCAGTGTTATTAGTTAGGACAAAGATTCTTGATTGGTCTTAGTGATGAGAACATGTGGATCTTAGGCTCCTAATTAGAGATCTTTATCAATACTTCCCAACCTCTCCCACTAAGGCTCAGTGAACATTGTAGAAGACAGAAAACATGCAATAAACAGAGGACGGAGGGAATGCTTTGAAATCTTGTCTTCTGGTTGTGACACAGTTATCACACTCAAGAACTCACAGCAGCTCTGGTTACTGCACAAGACTCAAGCAAGAGCAAGATAGCAAAAATTCTTCCATGGATGGGGTAGATGGTAGCTTCTGGAAGGACAGAAAACTATTCTCTTTTGAGGATGTGGCCACTGCTAGATTTATGATTCTCCACCAGATGGCACCACATATACAGATTGGCAACACTAATTTACTTAGGGGATTATAAAATAGAAAAAAGGAAACATGAATTTGGGAAGTGGGTCATGTTCGTGCAAGTATAAGAGGAGTGAGAATAGGAAAATAGGCAGTGGATGTGATCATATTTCATTGTATACATGTATAGAATTATCAAGAATAAAGAAAAATGTTCAAAATTCTAAAACAATCAAAATAAAAACTGCCAGAAACTAAACTAAAGAGAAAATTATAATTTGTATATATAAAAATAGATTCTGTGTACATAATACGTAAGTATTCATGTCTTTGAATGAGATGATGTGTCTACTACTTGATTTTAAACATGGTTCATTAACTTTATAAACTGTATGAAATATCATCCCATGAAAGTTGTTGAAATACCCTGCTGACAGAAGAACTTAGATACTACGTCAACATTGAACTTCTGGTCAAAAACTAGAACGTCAAAAGATCCAGTGAGAAAGATGGACCAAGAATTGTAAGTTTACAAAGAAGGAGCTTGTGATTACTAACCTAAAGTTTCAAGGCATAAGGCAAAACTCATCATGAGGAGGAAAGAGATTCCCTATAAAACATGCAGAATGTACCTAAAAGGAAGTGTGGTAAATTTCTCCTTAGCTCTTTCAGCTCTTCTTATGAACCTTTCCATATCATCGCTCCTCCAGCTATCATGTCAATGTTATATGCCAATTTTCCACATCCTCTTCAAAGTCCTGCACAGATGGTGGACAACCCTCTCTAGCTTTAATCACTGCATATGTTGCCTTCACCACTTTTTAAACAGTAACCTTCTTCACTGGTAACTGGGGTGTACTCTACAGTTTGGCTTCCCTGAGGGCATTTTTCAAGGCTATTTTGTTGCTTCTTCTATGTGATAAGAAACAAGAAACAGAATTGAATGAATGCTTTGTAACAGAATTCAGAGTTCTTTTCTCACAGCCTCTCCTACCTGAGAGACTTAGTGCTCCTGTGGTGCTCCAGATCCAGCTCTGTCTCAAAGTCCACCAATAATCTTTCCACAGGCAACACACCTGACCATAACGTAGGCTAGGGAGTAGATAGAGCAGCCATTAGGTGGTGTAGGACGTCCTTCTGTTTACGTGTTGCTTTCATTGGTTAATGAATAAAGAAACTGCCGTGACCTTTTGATGGGGCAGAACTTAGGTAGGCGGGAAGGGGGGAACAGAACTGAATGCTGGGAGGAAGAAAGCAATGGAGAGAAACACCATGGAGCCACCAGAAATGGACATGCCCAATATTTCCTGCATGCCACTGCCACGAGGCAATGCACAAATTAATAGAAATGGGATAAACTGAGAAGTAAGAGTTAGCCAATACGAAGTTAGAGCTAATGGGCAAGAAGTGTTTTAATTAATACAGTTTCTGTGTGGTTATTTCTGGGCTAAGCTAACTGGGCGGCCAGGAGTAACAAGTGGGCCCTCACCTTACAACAATTAGGGGTCTAGGCCTCACCTCCTAGGGATTCTGATAGACTCTGCTGTTGGGCTCTACATGCTGCCCCTATATGCCATCCTTCCTTCATTAGTTCAGATTTTCCTCCGTTCCCCTGCTCTCAGCTCAGGTAGGAAAAGCTCTGAGTTTCCTGGATTCTGATCTCATTCCTAATACCTTTCCATGCTCTGTAACCTTCTACCTGCACAGATCAGAGGCAGTCCTCATCTTCTAGCCTTGATGCATGCTTAAAGAAATGCTAGCAGTGACCAGGATTGATCACGTGATCAAGTGCTAGTCTCGGAAACCAGCTCTGTTATCGGTTTAAGGGTTTTCACAGTGGATCAAATGATATATTAGTCTGTTTTCCTCCACCTTGTCTCATGGTCTGTTCTGCCATGCTGTGAGAAGATATTTCTCCTTTGAGAAACATGCAGTGTTACTCAAAGTAATCATTTTCAAATCATTCATTCATTTCTACAGACCTTTATGCTACACTGTTTCATCCCATACAGCAAAATGACAATTTCTTGGATACAGGGGTACAACTTTTGTACTGCAGAAGTCAAAAGGGTTTTCTGCTTAGAGAGATTTTAAAACAGTCCTTCTATTTGCCAGTCCCCTTTAAAATCCACCCTTCTCCCATGACTATTGTTTTGCATGTCAAATGGGTGTTAAACCAAGAGATGTGTGGTGCATTGTCAACCAGAACCCATCCCAGTCTTTTCTAATTCATTCTTACCCCAGGATCCCAAAGCAGTGTCTATGTTTACACCACATCTCCAGACACCAGGAAAAGCATCTCATTCCTCATGGCTTTTGTTGAAAGCTTCCTCACTCAGCTGTCTCCTTCACAAAGGGACCTTCTATAGTCATCATTCCTTTGCCTTTCCTCAACAGCAACTCTGCTCTCAAGAGTCTAGCCATTTAGGGCTCTAAGTCAGGGTAGAGTGGACAAAAATATTCTGGGATTATAAATTTTGAAACACAGGCAGAGTCTGCCCTTCCCAACTCCAGAGCTCCAGTTACTCTGCACTCTGAGGAATCGTCAAAAATCAAGCCCTTATTGTTTGCCACCCATATTGGTCATGTGTCTCTATCAAAAATTTCCCGTGTTCC
Source organism: Neodon shergylaensis (assembly GCA_025134845.1). Lineage (NCBI taxonomy): Eukaryota > Metazoa > Chordata > Mammalia > Rodentia > Cricetidae > Neodon > Neodon shergylaensis. The sequence goes on from JABTXL010019038.1 coordinate 11,969, forward strand.
CCCTAGGAGATCCCATCTTGTACCCATTTGCAATATGGGCTCCCTTGGGGGCTTCTTATTCCAAGCCAACCATTTCTGGCATCTTAAGGGTATGCCTAAAGTACAGGAAGAGAACTCAGAACTTGTCTGCTCCTTGTCACTCACACTTGATTTAGAGCCCACCAGTCTGCTGAACTGGATCAGCATCTGTCATTTTCTTCCTCTTCTGATCAACAGGCTGGCCAGCATTCACAGAGATACCGGCAAATGACTGTCAAGATAGTCGTCTCCAAAGAAAGGGAGAGTACAAGATAGTAGTCTCCAAAGAAAGCAGCACTGACAGAGCTACTGGGAAATGACTGTCAAGATAGTCATCTCCAAAGAAAGGGAGAGTACAAGATGGCAGTCTCCAAAGAAAGGGAGAGTACAAGATAGCAGTCTCCAAAGAAAGGGAGAGTACCTCATGGAAGGCTCCAGGTCTGGAAAAGGCCAATCACTGTGAGCTCAGAATCTTATTTATTTCACTTCATAGTAACACTTAGCCTTGTCCTGAAAGGGGAATGGTACTGCTACCTTCCAAAAGTTCAGAACAATAACTTGAAGAAGTTGTACTGCCATACGGAAAACTGAAACACCATGGGTAGACAGGAAATAGAGGGACCAAGAAAAGAAAAAACCCCTTACCAGTTCCTAGTTCTGATTTCATCTCTGGCCTGCTGATGGTCAGCAGCTTCTAATATAACTGAACAGAATACCTGCAGGAAGATCTGTATCCTCTTCTCTGAGAAACATACAAGATGTTTTAAGTGACTAATGAACTGTATCTTAAGTCTATTCTCCCTTGACTCATGTATAAAGAAACCTTTGAATAATGTTTTTTTCTCTGTTATTGCTTCCTTCTCTAGTAGCAAGCCTACACAATGTGCCTAAAAATTCTCCTCCTCAAGAGAGAACTCTACAGATAGGAAACAAGGTGTTGGATAGCACTTACTTTAATGTCTAAGCAGTTTCTGAATAACTATCTTCAAAGCCTCAGATCCTATATACAGCTGCTGAGACACTTTGGAGCATTTGTCGTCTCATGTCCATAGCTGCTTCTCTTTAAGTGCACCTTGTCTGCCTTCTATATCAACAAACTCCCCAACTTTACTTCACTATAATTCATACTCTCTGTCGCCCATGGTAGTTGTCACAGACCCCAATGCAGATACATAGAGTCCTTTCTAGGTTCTGTGGGAGACTCCCCAAGTGGCACAGCTGGCAAGTTAGCGTTCCTGCTACTAGTGACAAAACTCACTGCAATGTTAAAACAACATCTCCCAGAATAAATCCGAAATGATTAGGGGCTGCCTGGAGAGGGTTGTAGGTGTTTGCAGCCAAGCCTGATGAGCCAGATCAGATCCCCAGAACCCATGGGGTGGAAAAAGAGAAAGGACTCCTGAAGGTTCACCTCTGACCTCTCTATGCATGCCATCAGACAAACACACACACAATCTTTCACTCTATAAATAAATAAATAAATAAATAATAAATAAATAAATGTGTTTTTCTTTAAAAGATGAATGAATCAGAAGAGAAACTTTATCATCAACCCAAATTTAAAAAGATGTAAACTAAATAAAGCCTCTCAAATGAGTTAGGAGACCTCATACTGTTGAAGAAATGGTACAAAAAAAGAATAAAAAACGATTATTTGGAAAACAATGACAAGTCTTCCTGTAGAACACACTTAAGTAAATCTCTCAATATTTACATAAAACATACAAAACTACAGTTATTTTATGTAATATCTTTGAATGAAAAAAACTTTATAAATACTACATCAGAGACAAACATGACTTGAAGCTAGCTGGCTCAGTTCTTCTAGGGAACTTCTTTGATGATGGATATAGAATGATGCCTCAGAATGATCTCAATTATTGACCAAACGTGAGACTTTTCTTGGTATTTGTTACCAAGAGAGGGTGGTAAGATGGTTAGTACCTCCAGGCTTTCCAAAATCTGATCTAAGGAAGGTCCGGAGTGTCAGAAAATAGTCCTTGGCAGGGGCTGGAGAGATGGCTCAGAGGTTAAGAGCATTGCCTGCTCTTCCAAAGGTCCTAAGTTCAATTCCCAGCAACCACATGGTGGCTCACAACCATCTGTAATGGGATCTGGTGCCCTCTTCTGGCCTGCAGACATACGCACAGACATAATATTGTATCCATAATAAATAAATAAATATTTAAAAAAAATAGTCCTTGGCAAAACTAGAAACCATAGACGCAGTTAAAGTGTATGATATATTATTCACAAGTTACTCTAAATTACTAACATTTCCCTTCAAAACACTACACAACCAATCCTGAATTTGGCTTGTTCTTAAGTTTCATTATTGGAGTTAATGATGAATGAACTTTCCTTTAAACAGATTTTTAAAAAAAATAAATAAATACGCGCCTTAATTTCCTAGAATTGTCACAGTTGATTATATTTTTCCTTTTTTTCCGTTTATTTATTTATTAAAGATTTCTGTCTCTTCCCCGCCACCGCCTCCCGTTTCCCTCCCCCTCCCCCAATCAAGTCCCCCTCCCTCGTCAGCCCAAAGAGCTATCAGGGTTTCCTGCCCTGTGGGAAGTCCAAGGACCACCCACCTCCATCCAGGTCTAGTAAGATGAGCATCCAAACTGCCTAGGCTCCCACAAAGGCAGTACGTGCAGTAGGATCAAAAACCCATTGCCATTGTTCTTGAGTTCTCAGTAGTCCTCATTGTCCGCTATGTTCAGCTAGTCCGGTTTTATCCTAGGCTTTTACAGACCCAGGCCAGCTGGCTTTGGTGAGTTCCCGATAGAACATCCCCATTGTCTCAGTGTGTGGGTGCATCCCTCGCAGTCCTGAGTTCCTTGCTCGTGCTTTCTCTCCTGCTCCTGATTTGGACCTTGGGGTTTCTGTCCGGTGGTCCAATGTGGGTCTCTGTCTCTGTCTCCTTTCATCGCCTGATGACGGTTAATATTCAGGAGGATGCCTATATGTTTTTCTTTGGGTTCTCCTTATTTAGCTTCTCCAGGATCACTAATTATAGGCTCAATGTCCTTTGTTTATGGCTAGAAACCAAATATGAGTGAGTACATCCCATGTTCCTCTTTTTGGGTCTGGCTTACCTCACTCAGGATAGTGTTTTCTATTTCCATCCATTTGTATGCGAAATTCAAGAAGACTTTGTTTTTTACTGCTGAGTAGTACTCTAATATGTATGTATATATTCCATACTTTCTTCATCCATTCTTCCATTGAAGGGCATCTAGGTTGTTTCCAGGTTCTGGCTATTACAAACAATGCTGCTATGAACATAGTAGAGCATATACTTTTGTTGTATGATAAGGCCTCTCTTGGGTATATTCCCAAGAGTGGTATTGCTGGGCCCAGGGATAGGTTGATCCCGAATTTCCTGAGAAACCGCCACACTGTGCAAAGTGGTTGCACAAGTTTGCATTCCCACCAGCAATGGATGAGTGTACCCCTTCCTCCACAACCTCTCCAGCAAAGGCTATCATTGGTGTTTTTGATTTTAGCCATTCTGACAGGTGTAAGATGGTATCTTAAAGTTGTCTTGATTTGCATTTCCCTGATCGCTAAGGAAGTTGAGCATGACCTTAAGTGTCTTTTGGCCATTTGAACTTCTTCTGTTGAGAATTCTCTGTTCAGCTCAGTGCCCCATTTTATAATTGGGTTGATTAGCCTTTTAGGGTCAAGTTTCTTGAGTCCTTTATATATTTTGGAGATCAGACCTTTGTTAGTTGCGGGGTTGGTGAAGATCTTCTCCCAGTCAGTGGGTTGCCTTTGTGTCTTAGTGACAGTGTCCTTTGCTTTACAGAAGCTTCTCAGTTTCAGTAGGTCCCATTTATTCAATGTTGCCCTTAATGTCTGTGCTGCTGGGGTTATACCTAGGAAGCGATCGCCTGTGCCCATATGTTGTAGGGTATTTCCCACTTTCTCTTCCATCAGGTTCAGTGTGTTCGGACTGATATTGAGGTCTTTAAGCCATTTGGACTTGAGTTTTGTGCATGGTGATAGGTATGGATCTATTTTCATTCTTCTACAGGTTGACATGCAGTTTTGCCAGCACAATTTGTTGAAGATGCTCTCTTTTTTCCATTGTATACTTTTAGCTCCTTTATCGAAAATCAGGTGCTCATAGGTTTGTGGGTTAATGTCAGGGTCTTCTATTCTATTCCATTGGTCAACTTCATTGTTTTTATGCCAGTACCAAGCTGTTTTTAATACAGTAGCTCTGTAATAGAGTTTGAAGTCAGGGATGGTAATGCCTCCAGACGATCTTTTATTGTATAAGATTATTTTGGCTATCCTGGGTTTTTTGTTTTTCCATATAAAGTTGATTATTGTCTTTTCCAGATCTGTGAAAAATTTTGGTGGGAGTTTGATGGGGATTGCATTGAATCTATAGATTGCTTTTGGTAGAATTGCCATTTTTACCTATGTTGATCCTCCCAATCCAAGAGCAAAGGAGATCCTTCCATTTTCTGCTGTCTGCTTCAATTTCTTTCTTCAAAGACTTAAAGTTCTTGTCATATAGATCTTTCACTTCCTTGGTCAGAGTTACCCCAAGATATTTTATGCTATTTGTGGCTATCGTGAAAGGTGATGCTTTTCTGATTTCCCTCTCTGCTTCCTTATCCTTAGTGTATAGGAAGGCCACTGATTTTTTTGGAGTTGATCTTGTATCCTGCCACATTGCTAAAGGTGTTTATCAGCTGTAGGAGTTCTTTGGTAGAGTTTTTGGGGTCGCTTATGTATGCTATCATATCATCTGCAAATAACGAAAGCTTGACTTCTTCCTTTCCAATACGGATTCCCTTGATCCCCTTATGTTGTCTTATTGCTATTGCTAGAACTTCAAGCACTATATTGAAGAGGTATGGAGAGAGTGGACATCCTTGTTGTGTTCCTGATTTTAGTGGGATGGCTTTGAGTTTTTCTCCGTTTAATTTAATGTTAGCTGTCGGCTTGCAGTAAATAGCTTTTATTATATTCAGGTATGACCCTTGCATCCCTAGTCTCTCCAAGACGTTTATCATAAAGGGGTGTTGAATTTTGTCAAATGCTTTTTCAGCATCTAATGAAATGGTCATATGGTTTTTCATTGCAGGATTCTACCAGAACTTCCAAGAAGAGCTAATACCTATACTCCTTATTGTATTTCGCAATATAGAAACAGAAGAGTCATTGCCA
>JABTXL010019063.1:0-12874 GCA_025134845.1 Neodon shergylaensis
AAAAAAAATCCCAATCATGCCAAATCAAAACAAGCCAAATTAAAAGATATTCAGGTTTAATAGGACTCCTCCCCTCTTGGGTGGCCCTGAGAGGAACCAGGAAGCCTCCAACTCGACCATGGGGGGGGGCACAACACACACACACACACACGTGTTGACTTTTTGGGGAGCAGTTTAAATAGACTGGGGGAGTGGTCCTGACCTCCTCTGGGAAGGGGTCAAGGTTTGGCCAGCTACCTTGACCCTCCTGGGGGCAAGGGGCACAGGGGCAGGGCCTCCACAGATGAAGGCCAGAGACTGGGATTTACAGCTATTATTTCACTTCATCACATCACAAGGTTAAAATAGCTTAATTCACCCAAAGCAGCAAACACTGAACATCTTTGATAAAAGTTCAGTCTTTCAAAACGTTGCTCTTTACTCCTCCATTCCACAAAGTCTTACTTGCTTTGCATCCAAGCTTTTTAACAAGGTTTGATCACCACCAACCCGGACAGCCTCTTCATCACTGAGCCCTTTGAATTCCATAGCATGTGTTTCAAATTTTGCCTGCATAATTTATTTTTTGTTCTTCTTTTCTGTTAAAAACAATGTGGAAATCCCAGGTTATATAATTGAGGTCTTGGAGAAGCAGTATACATCCCGCCAAACAAAACAAAATGAAAGCTATTACCCTAAAATATGTTTGAGGAAATCTTTACCTTTGTTGGGTTAAGAGCGCCAACAGCTTCCTTAATGCAACCATGTGCAAAATCGCTCTTTATCGTAATGTGATTTGTAATTTTGTAACAATATTTGCGTACTTTTGAACACAGGCAAAAAAATTGGTTTGGAGTGAAATAATGTTTTCTAGAAGCCTAAATCACTGCATTTATCTTTCTAGGGATTGTCTTCCCTATTAGTCAAGTCAGGTGAGGAGCTCCCTCTGCAGGGCCTGTCTGCAGAGTGGATAGGAAAATAGCCGTTTCTTCCTCTTCTCCTTCAAGAGGGCAAGTATGAAATTCATTTAGGTTACAGCTAGAAAGATAATGTGGCTTTAAACTGTCCCTCCTTTGCATGGCTTCCTCAGTATGCATGTAAGGATGTTTGATCAAAGGCAGGTTTCCTGTGCAAAGTTGATGAGGGGGTAATGGTCCAGGCAGAGATGGCAGAGTTGGCAATGTTTGGCATTTTTCTCATGGAGTTCTCAGAGAGAGATGATGTCATCTGAAAGAGTTTTCCCAGGGAGATGTGTTGTAATATGAGCGGGGGGGGGGAGGGCTGCATCCCCAGCACCCCGGCTCCTGGCCGCTTGGCTAGCTTATGCCCCGAAATAACAACACACAAACTGTATTCTTTTAAACACTGCTTGGCCCATTATATCTAGCCTCTTCTCGGCTAACTCTCGCACCTGGACTAGCCCATTTCTAATTATCTGTGTAGCACCGAGGTGCACTTACTGGGAAGATTCTAGCCTACGTCTATCCTGGGTTGGAGCTTCATCTCGTGTGCCTCGGAGAGGAGCTATGGAGTCTGTCTGAGGAGTCTTACCTCACTTCCTCTTCCTCCCAGCATTCTATTCTGTTTACTCCTCCCACCTATGTTTTAACCTATGAGGGCCAAGCGGTTTCTTTATTGCTTAACCAATGAAATCAACAGATTGATATATGACACTCCCACATCAGAGATGTATTACATGCAGATCTGCTCCCTCCAGAAAGGGAACTCATAACAGATCGAAATAGCAATGGCACCAAAGTGTAGCTGGGAACCAAGTTCTTATTGGGGTTCCTAATGTATGGGTGACAGTTTACTTACAGGAGTAGGGATGACTATAGAAAAGCCACAACATCTCTAAAAAATCCACCCCCTTTTGGGTGAGGATGCAGGAAACCTGAAACTCTGGAACTCTCTGTCCAGATTCCAAGAGTTTGTCCCATCTGAGCATCTCATCTCTGCAGCTCAAGTGGTCAGGACCCCAGCACCCTCCCCTGCCAGCCCCAATTGTTTATTGCTTCTATAAAGCTGTGGAGAGATCATCCATATTTCTGTTTTCTCAGACAAATGACCTTTTGTTTGCCTCTTGAGTCCCATGAGCTGCCTCCCACTCCTTCCTGAAGGGAATGTCTCAGTTCAGTACTAACTGCCAAGGAATAGGAGTAAGGAACTCCTCAGGTAGAGAGTGATCTTACTAGAATAAGGCAAATGTTCTCTGAGTGGCAGTACAGAAAGGCTGACATTCCTGGGCTGAGTATTTGTATAAAATGTGTAACAAGGAGGAAATGGGCACCATATGGACTCTGATGGCAATTTCATAAAAATACCGAGAGAAAGAATGTTTTCCTATCAATGGCAACATATTGAATGGAAACAGAAAAATTACCCACCCTATTGAATACTGAAAGAATTTCCCAGCAAACACTCTTGTACACATTTTAAAATTCGGAGTTGATTTTACCAACTGTAATTTTTCAATATGACCTCTTTTTGTGATCCACAAATTATTTAGAACTGGTTTAGGACTTTCTAACCATATCGATTTCTAGGCTATCTTTAGGTGTCAGAGGACCGCTTCCAGCATGGGTTTGGTTCTCTCCTTCCACCTTTATGTGGGGTCTGGAGTTAAAACTCAGGTCACCAGGGCTGTGGAGCAGTCGCTTGCCCACTGAAGCACATAACTGGCCATTGAGGCTGTTTTAAGAAAGATATGGTCTCAGATAATGAGCCTTCTCAGTAGGTTTGCCACTAGGCAAAGTATTACTGATTCTTACTAGTGCTCTCTTCATTCCGCTCAGGCTTTAAGGGTTCACTGGCTTCCCTTTGCTCCACATTGAGCAAGTGTTGCATTCTTTCTTTAGAGCAGGACCTTAGTTTTGCTTGGGTCACTTTGTATAGTCAAATGTCTCAGATAAAAAAGGAACGCCCAGTTTATGAATGAATCCATTCTATTTTCTAGTCAATTTTTATTATGTCTTCCATAGTTCATGTTTGAATGTTATTACCCATCCTGTGGCACAGTTTTAGGAAGCTGTGAAATTTTTATGAAGTGAGGCCTAGCAGATGGAAGCAGGTCAACTAAATGGCAAGCTTTAAAGTTGATAGTGCTCCGGTTTCTGCTGTGTACTCTCTGCTTCCTGGGTTGCCATGAAGTGAACTCCGCTCTGTCACCACTGTGAGCTCAGTGGGACCCACAGGCTCTCCTCAGCATGGTAGCCTGAAGTCCTCTGAGACCCTAAGCCCATACTAGTCTTTCCTCCCTTAGCAAGATCTCTTTTGTCGGGTATTATCGCCTCAATGACATAACATGACTAATAACATGACTGATAAAGTTGTTTGTGCATGAGCCACAATGTGCCAAGCAGAGCTGTGCTGACAGATGAGGAATCTTCCTTTTATGAGTAAGAGCTAGTGGCATCCTTCAGGTCCTGCATACTGCTGTTTCTGGTGTGACACTTGACACTGATGGACTATCTGGTTACAAGGGCTGAGAAGGAAACCAACACTGAGGATGCCAGAAGGAGAAGAGAAGAACCCAGTTCTTCAGGCAACTCGGAGTTGATTCTGTGCATCTGCAATGGCCAGTCTTCAGTGTCACCCTGACTGGACTTAGAACTGCTGAGGAGACATTTCTGGGTGCTTCTGAGGGAGTACTTCCGGAGATGTCTACTAGGGGAGGGAAAACTCACTCTGAGTGAGGGTGCACCGTTCTGTGGGCTGGGGTCTGGGAATGAATAAAAAGGAAAAAATGAGCTGAGCAATTGTGGTCATCAATCTCTGCTTCCTCAGTTCAGACAGGAAGTAATCAACTGCCCCCAGCTTCTTCTGCCAGGTTTTCCTTTCCCACTGTGAACCAAAAGCTAAAATCGGTCACCCTTCCTTATATTGCTTCTCCTCAGGTATTTGGTCGAAACAATGAGAAACGTAACTGTTTATATGCAATATTCTTTTTAGTGCATTAGGTAAACTGAATAGAAGTTCAACTGCACTCGGAGTCAGAAATGAGTCTTTTTATAACCTTGTAAAAGGTCATATGTCCATTTATGTTCCTTTAATAATTTACTGAAGGGGCATGAGTGTTAGGTAAAACCTTAAGAAGAGCTTCTCTGCTGACGCAAAATAATTCTAATCAGACCAGATTAGACCAAATCAAAGATGTTCACATTTAATGAACACAGCGCTCTCGGGTGGCGTGGGGCGGGGGGGGGGGAGGGGAGCCGGGAGGCAGAGAGGGAGAGACCTGCAAAACTCAGAGACCACCTGGGGAGGGGTCAGCTTTTGACAGGCTTTCCCGGGGTGGAGTCCGGCCCAAGGCAACTCCCAGGGAGAGGGGGCCTGAGGTGGAGCTTTCACTCCATTGGTGCTCCATTAGGACCCCAAAGATGAATGCCAGGGGCTGGGGTGATGCCCCCAACTTTATATTACAATTAGTCCACTCAAGCATGGCACTGGCAGGCTTTGCCCTTCTCTCTCATTCCCTCTGCCTTGCTAAAAAACTGTTAGATTACATTTCTAAAGCTAGCCACCAAGGTCTATTCCTTAATTTGGCCACTTCTTCTTCTGAGGCTGAATATCATAGTCCAGCAATCAAAAACTCCCTTTGGCTCACCTAATTAAATGCCCAATTAAAATTAAACAGCTTGTCCTAACGTGGTTTCTGCTTGGATCTTTATAAACTACCATTTTCCTTTGTACCATGTGTGTCTACCTTCCATTCAGAGGCTGTCCTTCCCCTTCTCCTTCATCCCTTGTCTCTTGTGTTTGTATCTTATTCCATGCCCTCTGTCCTTTGTGCCGAGCACTTGGCCGTGGGGTCCTGAGCTGTCATCTTTCACTTCTTCTGTCACCTATTCTCAATCTACTTGCAGTTTATTTTGCTGCTTATTTTTGTTTTCCAAGTTTGATTTTATTTGCTGCTTACCCTTATAACTTAAACAAGTATAATCTATATTCTACAGCAGTTCCCTTTAGAAAGGCAGGAGAAATTGATGTATTATAAATGCCAGTGATGCAGTGTAAATGTTAGCACATAGGCAGTGATTATCCAAGCAAACTGGGAAGTGATGGTACTGACCCTCAACTGAGGGAGTTTGGGGGACTCACTGCTCTATGGCAGAAGAGTTTGCAAAACTGTGCCCTAAAGGAACTTTTTCTTCTTCTGCCACTTTCCCCACTTTAGAATGCAGCAATTCTGTTACACTCAGCTGACAACTTTTCCTAGTTTTCATTCTACTTCAGGCTGCCTCCAATTTTACCCAGTTTACACATGCCATTGGCCTGGTGGTGATGATATGAATGACTTCTGTCCTTGCTGCAAGTTTTTGCTTATTTGTGAACCAATGCCATGCTTCATCCATTCTTTCCTTAATAGTCTGTGACTACTCCTAAATGCTGAATACTCGAGCCTCTCTGCTATATTATTACTCAATCTCTCAACTAAAAATAAGAAAAATGAAGGGACTGGAAGATAGAAGATAGAAGGATCTGGAAAATAAATCTTGCTTTGACTGAAGGTGAGTAGCAGCGCTAGTTTCTCATTTATGTATTTGCTGTAAAAGCTATCAGCGAATTTCAGGTTATTTTAAAGTCTAAGTCTTTAGCCACTTAACAATAACAGCATTTTCCTGCCTTAATACCCTTAAAATTAAGCAACAAACTTTGGTCACGGCTGTATCTCAGAGACACAACCCTTGTCTAGCCCAGGTTCAAGCTGGAAGGAAGGAAGGAAAAAAGGAAGGAACAGAGGGAGGGAGGGAGGGAGGGAAGGAGGGAGAGAGGGAGGGAGAGAGGGAGGGAGGGAGGGAGAGAGGGAGGAAGGAAACCAAAACCTGATATATCACCCCCTTCTGTACTACCTTTGTAAAATGGGATGCTAAGTGCCAGCCTCCTGGGTCTAGACTGAAGACTAAGTATGGAATACAAAAGGAGCCATAATGACAGCATATCATAGAATGACACAGGATTATATATATATGAAATATAATAAGACTCTATTAGATATGGTGGGTGCTAGTCTATCTCATTTTCATATATCAGCCCCTTTATACTCATGATATTTGATGATATAAGCAGAATTATTCTCAGATGACATTTAAAAGCTTACTCTAGTAATTTCCGGTAAGAGGTTAAAATGTTTTTCTAGAAATTTCAGACATCAAGGGCAGTAATTATAGAAAAAATACTGAAATTATCCTTTCCAGAGCAAAAGTCAGTTTGTTCCGGAGCATACATGTATCCCACACATTTATATTCCCCAAACAATTCATCAAAATTCTGATTTATCCAGACAATAATCACACGAGGAAGCACTGGCTTCACAATGAAGTGAACTGTGAGTACAGAAACATTTAGCCTTTCAAGGATCCAGTGTGGGGCAGCCTTCACTTCCCAGGTGCTCAGTGATCCAGTCAGGCAAGGACCAAGGCTGCACAGCCGCCATCTGCCTAGACTCCAGGTGTATGCAACTCCTACTTTTCTTCAAGAAGTACGTGTGGGAGACTTAGGCTAAGTTTCCTTCCTGGAGAATCATTCTCAAACCTGCTACAGTCGGCTAGGCACTGGGCTCATTTTTGCCTCTTCTAGAGGAGACTTGGAAAGGAGATAGTATTTTTGATGCTTCTTCACTGTCCAGGCCACCCAAGGTATGCCCCTGACTGGTTCTGTCAGCAGCAGCTTCTTCTCACAAGGCAACAGCCATCCCAGTCATGTGAGATCAGCCTCCGTGTCTTAGTCTCCTAATGATCCAAGCAAATCCACTGAAATCACCCCCTAACTAAGTACCCAGTCCTTATTTTTTTTTTTTTTTTAGAACTGGAACACCCAGACCTAAGCCAGTATGTCTAGTAATGCCCCAGATCTGCTCAGGGAGGTCCAGACAATTTTCTGTGTGGTTGGAAGAGAGGAGCATGCTGGGAATGGGGTGAGGTTATGAAAACTTGAATTGCTGTAGCTGTGTTGAAACCATGAGGAATGGCATCTGAGAATGAAGCTATGCACACTTGAGACTGCATGCATTAGTTACTTCCACATCTCTGTGATGAGAACAGCTGGTAGACACAACTTACGATGGGAAACACTTGTATTGGCTCATGTTCTGGGGATTTTAGTTTGTCCTAGAGAGGAAGGCATGGCATGGCAGCTCTGCCTACGTGGTGTCAGGAGCACGTGGTACCAGTGTTCACAGGACAATGGGTAAGGAAGTAAAAAGCAGACAGGGCTGAGGGTTGTGCCATAACTTTCCAAGGACCACCTCAAGAGACTTATTTCTACCAACTAGGCCTTGTCTCCTGAAGGTTCCATGGTCCTCAGTGCTACCCAGTGGAAAACAACATTCAAAACATGAGCTAATAAGACTGGAGCAGGGGAAATGGCTCAGTCAGTAGAGTGCTTGTCAAAAGCTTAGGACCTCAGGTTAGGTCCAGCACCAGGTCAGGTATGGTTATCCTGGTGCTGAAGGAGTGGACACAGGTAGAACTCTGGAACTTGCTGGCTAGCCAGTCTGGTAAGCTCCAGATGAAGAATCATAGAGGAATGACATATGATATTAACTTCTGGCCTCACAAACACATGTGCCAGTGCAAACATACACATACACAAATAGATGATAAATAGATAGATGATAGATAGATAGATAGATAGATAGATAGATAGATAGATAGATAGATAAAATAATATTTAAAAATGAACCTGTGGGGGAACATTCTAGAATCAAACCATTACATTATGGGTTTGCTTGTCACAAAGAAGAGTCTTACATATTTTTGTTGTTTCTCAGTGCATATAAAAGTTGCGTTTATATTATATTAGTTTGTTAAGTGTGCAATACATTCTATCTACAAAAATACAATGCATGCCTGTTGTGTAGCAATTTTCTCAGCATGAAAACATTCTATACTGAAGGGAAGCTCCTTAAGATTCCAAAAGTTCTAAGGGGAGGCTCATTAATACCCAGAAAGTAAACAGCTCAGGAGTCTCAGGAAGTTCCTGAAATGTGTTTTCACAAAGCTCCTTCTTCCACAGGGTTGTAAAACAGATTCTCTGATTACTGGAGCTACTTATGAGTCATGTGGACGAGTTCTAGAGTGTTGCAGAATATTTGTTTAACTATGCAAAAAGATGTGTTGCAGGGGCTGGAGAGATGGCTCAGTGGTTAAGAGCATTGCCTGTTCTTCCAAAGGTCCTGAGTTCAATTCCCAGCAACCACATGGTGGCTCACAACCATCTGTAAAGAGGTCTGGCGCCCTCTTCTGGCCTTCAGGCATACATACAGACAGAATATTGTATATGTAATAAATAAATAAATATTAGGGGGCTGGAGAGATGCCTCAGTGGTTAAGAGCACTGACTGCTCTTCCAGAGGTCCTGAGTTCAATTCCCAGCAACCATATGGTGGCTCACAGCCATCTATAATGAGACCTGGCACCCCGTTCTGGCTTGCGGGCACAAATGGAAGGAATGCTGTACACATAATAAATAAATATTTTTTAAAAAAGATGTGTTGCATTTGTTTAATTATGTAAAGATGTGTTGCTGTTTTACCTTGCCTGTCTAGGGCACCTGATTGGTCCAATAAAAAGTTGAATAGCAAGGTAGGAGGTAAAGGCAGAACTTCTGGGCAGGAGAGTAAGCAGGAGGAAGAATTTAGTCTCTGAAAAAGGTATGGGGGACATAGTAGGAATTAGAAGGGCAATGAGTGGGTAGAAATGATGTTATCTAAAGTGTTGATGACCTAAAAACCCCAGGTGGGCTAAGCGCTCCAGATGATAGAAAGCCAGGGAAATGCCAGGGCCAGTCAGACAGACATGGAAGAAGCAGGAAAGTAGGGCATACAAAATGAAAGAAAGGTGAAAAGCCATGAGGCAAAATGTAGATGAATAGAAAAAGGTTAAATTAAGTTATAAGTTAGTGGGACAAGTCTAAGCTAAGACCGAACATTCATAATTAGTAATAAGTCCCCATGTCTTTATTTGGAAGCTGGTTGGTGGTCCCAAGAAAGTGCCAACTATACTAGTGTCTCATGCTTTGCATGTCACCACTCTGGTTGGCTTTTGGTGACGTACTGCCTTGTGAACTGTGCATACTTCGGTAAGGAATCCCAACAAACTGGTTGCTTAAGTTGGAATTTGGTGGTACCTTTACTCTGACTTGTTGCTAGTTCTCTATCTGAGCCGAGGAAACTTTTGTTCATGTATCCCCAGGAATACTATCACTACAACAATACCTCAAGTGAGAAAACGCACTATGGATTAAAATGCTAATGACCATAGGAGCTTTTAGAAAGACATCCTGGGTTGTCTTGCCCGATTTCCGGCTGGGCTGCCCCAACCTCTCCGTCTGTATGAAACCTGGACCCCAAACTCTACATAATGAAGCAGCATAAAATAAGGTATACTCCATAACCACAGGCAGAGCCAAGAACACTTCAGAATAGAAGTCAAATCCCAATCAGACTTCCCAAAGGTCAATTTGACTCTGATCTTTGCATACACCTGAGCCAGTAAATCTCCACTACTTTAAAAAGTTATTTTGAGGGGCCTGGAGTGGTGTGGCTTGGGGTGGGGAGGGTATCATGCGTGTTCAGCATATGCCAGTCTCTGTGTTCCAACAGCAAATTGGATAAAAATCTTGTTTCGAATCAAGATTTCTATTTGCAATTGGAAGTACCGTTGTTGACACTGAGTGCAGAGTAAGCAGCAGCAGATTATCTAGAATGCAGGAGTGGTTACACCCCCAGACTGCCAGTCATCATTTGGTTTTTATTAATGTTTGATTAAGAGCTTCCTGGTTTTCTTATGTCTCCCCCCACAGCACCATCTTGTCCCTTTGATGTGGTCTCTACACCTTTAGGCCCCCTCTTTTTGTTCATCCTTGGTGATCTGGCTAGATATTTTTTTGTAGTTTTTTAACTTGCCTTTGAGGACTCTGCAGAGCCCTGCCTTGCCAACTTGGCATCCTGTTGCCTGCCCTGCACTTTTCCGCCAGCCTATCCACCTGCCAAGATTGTCTGTTTAAAGAGCATCCAACTCCGACGACTTCTATCTTCTCGTCAGATACTTTTTTCTTTTCTTTCTTTTCTTCTCCCTTGCCTTGCACTTGCTGGAATTTCCTTTCCCAGAACTGATTATTTTTTCCTCATCAGCTTCTTTCCTTTTCCTTAGGAAAGAAATGCTATACTTAAAAAAATATTATGACTTTCACAGAAGGTTCAGTTTTCTTAGTTCTTCAGTGATTCTACCACTACTAAAAATTGAATTAAAAGGAATTTTGTCTGATGATGCATTTTGCAACAAGCCATCTGCTTCTGGTTCACGTTAAAATTCATTTCAGTTTTTGGTTAGCCCATTTTTCTCTAGCAAATGTCAAAATAGCAGAAAACCCATCTCATCACATATTAAGGGGTTACAGTGTGTGTTCATGTACCCATGGGAAAATACATGAAAATAAAGGAAAATTAAGAACATTATAATAACGTGTTAAAAAAAAGAAGTGATGTCCCCACAGGGCAGTGATGGTGCATGCCTTTAATCAAAGCACTTGGGAGGAAAACGCAGGCGGATCTCTGTGAGTTCAAGGCCAGCCTGGTCTACAAGAGCTAGTTCCAGGACAGGCTCTGAAGCTACAGAGAAACCCTGCCTCAAAAACCAAAAAAAGAAAAAAAAAGAAGTGATGTCTCCAAGAACTTACAACAGTCTGGTCACCTACACAAGTAGACATGCCAATATAGTTAAGGAAGAGATCCATGAGGCCTCAACCCTAGATGTAGAGATGATTGCTCAAGGAGGAAAAAAATCTGTTTTTTTTTTCCCAGAAAAGAGCTCTATTATAGATTACCCAGTCTCAGGTGGTCAGCTCCGAACACATGTACACAAGAGCAACACTAACTAGACTCTTACACACACACATAAGACTCATACATATATGTTACATATATATGGATTATACATCTGTAACAACAATACTAGATGAAGAGATCATGAATTTAAGAGGGAGGTATGGGGGACATAGCAGGAAATAGAAGGGCAATGAGTGGGTAGAAATGATGTTATTTAAAGGGCTGATGACCTAAAAACCCCAGGTGGGCTAAGCACTCCAGATGATAGAAAGTTGAGTTGACTGTGAGGACCTGCAGGCTGTCAGAATCCAGGTAACTTCTGATAGGCAGACCCTCATGCCATATGATGAATACCACACCTTCGTTGGCATTCATCACACTGAGGCTGTAGATGGAGTCTTCCATCCCCAAAGTTCCCTTTTCTACCCTATAAAACCCCCAAGCTCCCTGAGCCGTGTGCACAGGGTCTCTACTTTCCAAGTAAGACTGGTACCCTTCAGTTGTTCTAACTAAAGGAACAATTCTGCTTTTGGAGGTGCTGTTCTCTTTTCCTCATTTCCTCATTGTCCCCATCAATCCCAATCTAACAGTACTCATATATGAAATTCTTAAAACATTCTAAATTAAAATAAAAATAGAAAGATAAAAAGTGAAACTATGATCATAATCCCAGGAGCCAAGGTGATTTCATGTTTTATGATGTCTACTTGTACACACATGTTTGTACAAGTGGTTTTTCCCAGTCACAAAGGTCTTGGTATTTGCCTTGGCTGACTTAAGGCAGCAGAAGAAAGAGTGTGTGTGGCACTCTTTAGGAACTACTGCATGCTGCTGCTTGATTCATGAGAACCTAGCTCCAACTCCACATGCCCAGGCTGGCCGACTAGAGGATGAGAGACTAGTGGATCAGGTGTAGGTTGGCACAGTTATTCTGTAGAGACAACATGAAAGCCTAGCAAAAGTGGGGGGCAGTCGACAGCAGATTCAAGTAGGTGGCATCCAGTCCCAGTTGCTGGCCAGCAAGATCACAAATTGAGGGAACGACTGTTAGTGATGGACTAAGCAAGAGCTAACTGACACAGAAACACTTTAGTCTAGGGGGACAGCACTGTAATGGTTTGAATGCAAAATGCTCCCCACAGGCACATAAGCTGAACACTTGGTCTCTCCTGGCAGCTGTGCTTTGGAGCCAATAGGAACTGTGAGCTAACTCGCAGAAATGGGTCACTGAGAGGGGCTTTAAAAGTTGTATTCACCTTGGGTTCATGTCCAGGCTTTCTGCTTTCTGTTTGCTACTGTGATCTGGCGAGCTGCCTCAAGCTCCCGTCAACACCAACTGAGCTGATCCTGCTGCCAAGCCTTCCTTGGCACATTAGACTGAAATACCCCAAAACTGTGAACCTAGAAAAACACCCTCCCCTAAGTTGTTTCGGCAGGATATTTTGTCGCAGCAAGTAAAGTAACCAGTGCAATGAGGGTAGAGTGCATTGACAATGAGGAAAAACTTGGATGGGAAGACAGACATTAAGATGGAGTCTAACATGGTTACTTAAAGTTTCCTACTCATGGCAAGTGTCATTTGTGGAAAATCAGGGAGAAAGGGTCTGCGTTATATAATCAAGATCACAGGAACAATGACGAGAAGGATAACATATCCCCACTTGCAAGATGTGAGACAGAGAGAGCTGAAAATGTAGCTGATCAAGATAGTGAGGACATATGGCAGTTTAGAGTTCCCAGAAGCCACTGCAACCACTCTTTGTGGTTTACGCCAATTTTATAAAATTTCTTCTGAAGAAAGTAAGCAGAACACTGCAACCCATCTTCCATGACCCTAGCAACCAGAGCACATCCCTTTAGCAGAAGCTGACTTCAGCTGACAGAGTTTACGGCTTCTGCATGCAATGCTGTGCATTTTAGTTGGTTCTCATTGGAGCAAGGATGCTGTGGAAAGACCAGTGCTGAGTTCAGCTGCAGTGTTAGAAAACAGTTAATTTCCCCTTCATTAAACCTCCAGAGGAGCTTCTGGATGGGTGAGTGTGTGTGATCCAGGGGCAGTCTGTCCCA
>JABTXL010019066.1:7483-49645 GCA_025134845.1 Neodon shergylaensis
AGAAAGAAAGAAAGAAAGAAAGAAAGAAAGAAAGAAAGAAAGAAAGATTGATTCATCATTCATAGCAATTGGGAAATGTAAATCAAAACAACATTGAGATTTTATCTTACCCAAATCAGAGTGGCAAAGATCAACTGACAACAAATGTTGGAGGAAAAGAGAAGCCTCATTCACTGCTGGTTAGATTACACATTGGTGCAGCAACTATGGAAATCAGTGTGGATAACTCTCAAAAAGCTAAAAAAAAAACTAAATCTACCATATGATCCACCTATACAATAACTTGGCATATGCTCAAAGTACTTGGTATCCTACTCTACAGATATTTGCTCCCACATGTTTGTTCCTGCTTTATTCACAATGGCAAGAAAATGGAAACAACCCAAATATATGTGTTGGTTAGTTTATGTTAACTTGACACAAAGAGTCATTGGAGAAGAAGCCTCAATTGAGAAATTCTCCATGAGATTGAGCTGTAAGAAACTATGCAGAACATTTTCTTAATTAGGGTTTGATGGGGGAGGGCCCAGGCCGGTGCCCCTGGGTGGGTGGTCATGGGTTCTATAAGAAAGCAGGCTGAGCAAGCCATGGGGAGCAAGCCAGTAAGCAGCATTCCTTCATGGCCTCTGCATTAGCTCCTGACTCCAGGTTCCTGCCCTATTTGAGTTTTTGTCCTGACTTCCTTTGATGATGAACAGTGCTATGAAGTATAACTCCAATAAATCTTTCCTCCCCAGCTTGCATTTTGGTAATGATGTTTCATCACAGCAGTAGAAACCCTAACTAAAATAGAAGTTGGTACCAAGGTATTGCTGTGACAAATCTGACCATGTTATTTAGGGAAGGGTTTTCAAAGGACTTTGGAATTTTGAGTCAGAAAAAGTTAATTAGGATTGAGAGCTCAATGACCTGTTCTGTAGGAGCTTGGGGGATAAGAATATTGAAAGCAGTGCAGATGATAGAGGCCTGGTTTGTGAAATTCCAGAATGAAGCAAAAACTCTACCAGAACTTTTGTGCAAAGAATTTGTGGTATTTGGTCAGCTGGAGCTGAAGAATCAGCTGTGATTAACAAGGAACCAGAAACATTAAAGTAAAACTTTGCTTTCGTGGGACAATGGATGCTGGTCAACTGAAGAATCAGTTGTTATTAAAAAGAAAGCAGCATGATTGATGTGAAATCCTCTGGGAAGTGTTTTCTCAGGGTCAGCACGCAGAAGCTGTGTTTCAGAAATGGTCATGTTTGTACCTTATGTTGACACCTGAAAGTAGTAGTAGTGTAAGAGTCACCAAGGTGATACTTGTTTTAGAAACAAGAAGGAAGGTGTCATGAAGAGCAGCTGAGGCTTGGCACTGTCCGGCAGGGCTGGAGTCCCTGAAAAGAGCTCAGGAGAAGCTATTGGTGAAAGTGCAGCCCAGTTGCACCATGGACCCCCTATATTTTGGGAGATTGCAGTACCATGGGATGACCCCCAAGAAAAAGCAGCAGTGATAGAATGGATCCAGCTGAAGATTTAAGACAAACTGTGAGTGCTACAGAGGGCAGAGCTCAAGAAGTGACCCGAGACCTTTGGAAGAGCTCAGAAGATCATGTGTGAGTCCCAGACATTGGATATTGAGTTATTTGCACAGTTGGAGTTTGTTTTTTCTTTGTTCAGATGATGACTGTGTCCTCTTTCTTCCGTCTTGAAGTAAGAAAGTATTTAATTTGTTTTTAATTTGATGGGAGCCCAAAGTTGAGAGACTTTGAATTTTAAAAGTGTTTGGATTTTATAAGAGACTGGCTATTTTAAGGAAACTGAATTTTTAAAGTCTGTGGAACTTTTAAAACTTGGAATATTTTATATTGTGATGCTCGTATCAAAGTGAGATCTTAGAAATGATTAAGAAAAAAAAGGTGACTTAATACAGACATGTTTTGTGTCAAGTTGACAAAGTGTCAGGTATGCTGGCTAGTTTATGTCAATTTGACATAAACTAGAATCATTGGAGAGGAGGGAGCTTCAATTGAGAAAATGTCTCCATCAGATCGGGCTGTAGGCAAGCCTGTAAAGCATTTTCTTAATTAGTGTTTCATGGGTGATGTCCAGGTAGGTAATCGTGGATGGTATGATCCCTGGGCTTGTGGTTCTTGTTCTATAAAAAAACAAACTGAACAAGTCATGAGGAGCAAGCCAGTAAGCAGCACTCCTCGATAGCCTCTGCATCATCCCCTACCTCCAGGTTTCTGCCCTGTAGAGTTTCTGTCCTGACTTCCTTTGATGATGAACAACAATGTGGAGAGGAAGTCAGGAAAGGAACTTAAAAGAGGAACCTGGAGATAGAAACTGATCCCTCCATATTAATAATTAATCAGGAAAATGTCCCCCAAACTTACTTATGATCTTATTTGATAGAGACATTTTATCAGTTGAAGTCTCTCTTCCCAGATGATCCTGACTTGTGTAAAGTGGACAAAAGAACCTAAACAGAATGGATGAAAGCATTAAATCAGTGAAAACAAGCATAGGAAAAATTTGTGTGCTTACTATGAGTATACCTGCACTACCATCTTTATTGGTATTCATATTAGTTGAAATATAGAATCTCTTTGGTGTTCAAGAATAAATATATGAGTAAGCAAAATGTAGTTGATATATACAATGTAGTTTTATTCAAGAACAGTGAACTTTTGTAATTTGTAACAAAATGAATAAAACTGATTAGTATCATAAATGAAAGCATCAATGTTTTTCATCATACTTAAAATTAATGGAGACAGAAAGCATAAAACTAAAAGGGTGTTGTTGAAATTAGGGTTAGCGACACAGAGCGGTGAGTGCCTGCCTGCCAGGCAGGATTCAAGGTCCCCAGTAAGGGAGCCCGGCACCTCAAGCTTGTGCTCCTGGCTCTCCTGTGCTCTCCTGGACTCCGCCCCGCCTGCCACATTCTTCCTTTTGTCCCCGGAGCATTGGGCCATAGGTGCTGAATTCCATCTGGACGGGTGAGTGTGTACTATCCAGGGGCGGACTGTCCCAGGGGAGAGCACAACCCCCCTCCCTCAGTTCCTTCTGCAGGGCCTTCTTTCTTACTCACGACCCAGCCCCTCAGCACCCTCCCCCCAACCCGGCCCTGCTGTAAGCCAGGACCAGTGCTCAAGATCAGTTTTAAGCTCCTACACTGCCTTCATCTCAATAGCCTGCCTGCAGCTAGCAAGGCAGGCCCTTTGTTTACGAGCTACCCAAGCAGCAGGGAGACCCAATCCGGGCACCAGGAGAGACATCATTGGGGCATTAGGAGAGCCATCACTGGGGAGTGACATCACTGAGAAGGTACATCAGTGGGCAAGGAGACCTGATCCTGTAAAAGAAGACCCATAGGGGAGCATTCGGAGGAAGAGATGGGCAGGCGCCAATGCAAGAATTCACCCAGCAATCTGAAGAACAACATGAAACCACCAGAACCCAGCGACCTCACAATAGGAGGACAGGAACACCTTAACCAAGAAGAAGCAGAAAAATTTGACTTTATGAAAGTGATTGACGCCCTTAAACAGCATGTAAAAAATGCCCTGGTAGAAATGGATGAGAAGTATAACAGAAAGTTTGAAGAATTGAATAAATCAGTGAATGATACCCTAGGAAACCAAGGAAAAACAATCAAACAGATAATGGAAACAGTTCAAGACTTGAAAACTGAAATGGAGGCAAAGAAGAAAACACAAACAGAGGGCCGGCTGGACATGGAAAATTTAGGTAAACGAATAGAGACTACAGAAACAAGCATAACCAGCAGAATACAAGAGATAGAAGAAAGAATCTCAGATGCTGAAGATAACATAGAGAAAATAAACACACTGATCAAAGAAAACAGCAAGTCCAACAAGTTCTCATCACAAAACATTCAGGAAATATGGGACACAATAAAAAGACCAAACCTAAGAATAATTGGAGTAGAAGAAGGTGAAGAAGTGCAACTCAACGGTCCAGAAAATATATTTAATAAAATTATAGAAGAAAACTTTCCCAACCTAAAGAAGGATGTACCTATGAAGGTTCAAGAAGCATACAGAACACCGAATAGGCTGTTTCAAAAAAAAAAAAACATCCCCTCGCCATATAATAATCAAAACACAAAGCATTCAGAATAAAGAAAGAATATTAAGAGCCGCAAAGGAAAAAGGCCAAGTCACTTATAAAGGCAAAACTATCAGACTTACACCGGACTTCTCTATGGAAACCATGAAAGCCAGAAGGTCCTGGATAGATGTACTACAAAAGCTAAGAGACCATGGATGCAAGCCCAGACTACTATACCCAGCCAAGCTTTCGTTCACTATAAATGGAGAAAACAAAATTTTCCAGGATAAAAACAAATTTAAACAATACGTAGCCACAAATCCAGCTTTACAGAAAGTAATAGAAGGAAAATCACTAACCAAGGAGTCCAACAATGACCACAATAACTCAGACATCTAGAGACCCTTCACCAGCGCAACTCAAGGAAGGGAAACACACAAACTCTACTACTAAAAAAGTGACCGGAGTTAACAACCACTGGTCATTAATATCACTTAATGTCAATGGGCACAACTCACCTATAAAAAGGCACAGGCTAAAAGATTGGATAAGAAAACAGGATCCAACATTCTGCTGTTTACAAGAAACACACCTCAACCACAAAGACAGGCACCTACTCAGAGTAAAGGGCTGGGAAAAGGCTTATCAAGCAAATGGACGTAAGAAACAAGCAGGTGTGGCCATACTAATTTCTAACAAAGTTGACTTCAAACTTAAATCAATCAGAAGAGATGGAGAGGGACATTTTATACTCATAACAGGAACAATTCATCAGGATGAAGTCTCAATCCTAAATATCTATGCCCCTAATTTAAAAGCACCCACGTACGTAAAAGAAACATTACTAAAACTCAAAGCAGCCATCAAACCACACACACTAATAGTAGGAGACTTCAACACTCCTCTCTCACCATTGGACAGGTCAATCAGACAGAAACCTAACAGAGAAATTAGAGAATTAAAGGATGTAATGAATCAATTGGACTTAACAGACATCTATAGAATATTCCACCCAAATAGGAAAGAATATACCTTCTTCTCTGCAGCTCATGGAACCTTCTCAAAAATTGACCACATACTCGGTAACAAAGCAAACTTCCACAGTTACAAAAAAATATTAGTAACCACATGTGTCTTATAAGATCACCATGGATTAAAATTAGAATTCAACAACAATGCTACCCTCAGAAAGCCTACAAACTCATGGAAACTGAATAGTCAGCTACTGAACCACACCTGGATCAAGGAGGAAATAAAGAGAGAAATTAAAGTCTTCCTTGAATTCAATGAAAATAAAGAAACAACATACTCAAACTTATGGGACACTATGAAAGCAGTCCTGAGAGGAAAGTTCATAGCACTAAGTGCCCACTTAAAGAAAACAGAGAAAGCACACATTGGAGACTTAACAGCCCACCTGAAAGCTCTAGAAAAAAAGAAGCAGACTCACCTAGGAGGAGTAGAAGACTGGAAATAATCAAACTGAGGGCTGAAATCAACAAAATAGAAACGCAGAAAACAATCCAAAGAATCAATGAAACAAAAAGCTAGTTCCTGGAGAAATTCAACAAGATTGATAAACCTCTATCCAAACTAATTAAACGGCAGAGAGAGAATATGCAAATTAATAAGATCAGAAATGAAAAGGGGGACATAACCACAGACACAGAGGAAATTCAGGGAATCATTAGATCTTACTACAAAAGCCTGTATGCCACAAAACTGGAAAACGTAAAAGAAATGGACACTTTTTTAGATAAATACCATTTACCAAAGTTAAACCAGGACCAGGTGAACAATCTAAATAGACCTGTTAGTCGCGAAGAATTAGAATTTGTTATCAAACACCTCCCTACCAAAAAGAGCCCAGGACCAGATGGCTTCAATGCGGAATTCTATCAGTACTTCCAAGAGGACCTAATACTTATACTCCTTAATGTATTTCACAATATAGAAGCAGAAGAGTCATTACCAAATTCCTTTTATGAAGCTACAGTTACTCTGTTACCAAAACCACACAAAGACTCTACCAGGAAAGAGAATTACAGGCCAATCTCACTCATGAACATTGACGCAAAAATCCTCAACAAAATACTGGCAAACCGAATCCAAGAACACATTAGAAAAATTATCCATTATGATCAAGTAGGCTTTATCCCAGAGATGCAGGGCTGGTTCAACATACGAAAATCTATCAATGTAATTCATCATATAAATAAACTGAAAGAAAAAAACCATATGATCATTTCATTAGATGCTGAAAAAGCATTTGACAAAATTCAACATCCCTTTATGGTAAAAGTCTTGGAGAGATTAGGGATACAAGGGTCATACCTAAATATAATAAAAGCTATATACAGCAAGCCGTCAGCTAACATCAAATTAAATGGAGAGAAACTCAAAGCCATCCGACTAAACTCAGGAACACGACAAGGCTGTCCACTCTCGCCTATCTCTTCAACATAGTGCTTGAAGTTCTAGCAATAGCAATAAGACAACATAAGGGGATCAAGGGGATTCGAATTGGAAAAGAAGAAGTTAAACTTTCGTTATTTGCAGATGATATGATAGTGTACATAAGCGACCCCCAAAACTCCACCAAAGAACTCCTACAGCTGATAAACACCTTTAGTAATGTGGCAGGATACAAGATCAACTCCAAAAAATCAGTCGCCCTCTTATACACAAAGGATATGGAAGCAGAGAAGGAAATCAGAGAAACTTCAGCTTTCACGATAGCCACAAACAGCATAAAATATCTTGGGGTAACTCTAACTAAGGAAGTAAAAGACCTATTTGACAAGAACTTTAAGGCATTGAAGAAAGAAATTGAAGAGAATTCCAGAAAATGGAAGGATGTCCCTTGCTCTTGGATTGGGAGGATCAACATAGTAAAAATGGCAATTCTACCAAAGGCAATTTATAGATTCAATGCAATCCCCATCAAGATCCCAGCAAAATTCTTCACAGATCTTGAAAGAACAATAATCAACTTTATATGGAAAAACAAAAAACACAGGATAGCCAAAACAGTCCTATGCAATAAAGAATCTTCTTGAGGCATTACCATCCCTGACTTCAAACTCTATTACAGAGCTACAGTAATGAAAACAGTGTGGTACTGGCATAAAAACAGAGAAGTCGATCAATGGAATCGCATAGAAGACCCAAATTTTAACCCACAAACCTATGATCACCTCATTTTCGATAAAGGAGCTAAAAGTATACAATGGAGGAAAGAAAGCATCTTCAACAAATGGTGCTGGCACAACTGGATATCAACCTGTAGAAGAATGAAAATAGACCCATATCTATCACCTTGCACAAAACTCAAGTCCAAATGGATCAAAGACCTCAATATTAGTCTGAACACACTGAACCTGATAGAAGAGAAAGTTGGAAGCACCCTACAACAAATGGGCACAGGAGATCGCTTTCTATGTATAACCCCAGCAGCACAGACATTAAGGGCAGCATTGAATAAATGGGACCTACTAAAACTGAGAAGCTTCTGTAAAGCAAAGGACACTGTCACTAAGACAAAAAGGCAACCTACTGACTGGGAGAAGATCTTGACCAACCCTGCAACAGACAAAGGTCTGATCTCCAAAATTTATAGAGAACTCAAGAAACTAGACTTCAAAATGCTAATTAACCCAATTAAAAAATGGGGCACTGAACTGAACAGCGAATTCTCAACAGAAGAAGTTGAAATGGCCAAAAGACACTTAAGGTCATGCTCAATCTCCTTAGCGATTAGGGAGATGCAAATCAAAACAACTTTGAGATATCATCTTACACCTGTCAGAATGGCTAAAATCAAAAACACCAATGATAGCCTCTGCTGGAGAGGCTGTGGAGGAAGGGGTACCCTCATCCATTGCTGGTGGGAATGTAATCTTGTGCAACCACTTTGGAAATCAGTGTTTCGGTTTCTCAGGAAATTCGGGATCAACCTACCCCTGGACCCAGCAATACCACTCTTGGGAATATACCCAAGAGATGCCCTATCACATGACAAAAGCATTTGTTCAACTATGTTCATAGCAGTATTATTTGTAATAGCCAGAACCTGGAAACAACCTAGATGCCCTTCAATGGAAGAATGGATGAAGAAAGTGTGGAATATATACACATTAGAGTACCACGCTGCGGTAAAAAACAATGACTTCTCGAATTTTGCATGCAAATGGATGGAAATAGAAAACACTATCCTGAGTGAGGTAACCCAGGCCCAAAAAGATGAACATGGGATGTACTCACTCATAATTGTTTTCTAGCCATAAATAATTGTCACGGAGTATATAATTGGTGAACCTAAAGAAGCTAAATAAGAAGGCGAACTCAAGGAAAAAACATATAATTATCCTCTTGGCTATGGGAAGTAGACAAAATTGCCGGGTAGAAAATTTGGGATCTTGGGGGTGGGGTGGGATGGGATTATCGGGGGATGGGGAGAGAAAAGTGAGAAGGGGAGGATGAGGGAAACTTGGGGAAACAGGATGATTGGGATAAAGGAAGGTTGGATAGGGGAGCACGGAAGCACAATTCTTAGTTAAGGGAGCCACCTTAGGGTTGGCAAGAGACTTGAACCTAGAGTGGCTCCCAGGAGCCCAAGGCGAGGTCCCCAGTTAGTTCCTTGGGCAGCTGAGGATAGGGAACCTGAAATGACCCTATCCTATAGCAATGCTGACGAATATCTTGCATATCACCATAGAACCTTCATCTGGGGATGGATGGAGATAGTCACAGAGACCCACACTGGAGCACCGGACTGAGCTCCCAAGTTCCCATTGAGGAGCGGAAGGAGGGAGAACATGAGCAAGGAAGTCAGGACACGAGGGGTGCACCCAGCCACTGAGACAGTGTGGCTGATCTATTGGGAGCTCACCAAGGCCAGATGGAATGAGACGGAAGAAGCATGGGATAAAACCGGACTCTCTGATCATGGCGAACAATGGGGGCTGATGAGAAGCCAAGGACAATGGCCCTGGGTTTTGATCCTACTTCAAGTTCTGGCTTTGTGGGAGCCTAGCCAGTTTGGATGTTCACCTTCCTAGACATGGACGGAGGGGGGAGGGCCTTGGACTTTCCACAGGGCAGGGAACCCTGACTGCTCCTTGGACTGGAGAGGGAGGGGGAGAGGAGTGGGGGGAGGGGGAGAAGGGTAGAAGGAGGGGGAGGGAAATGGGAGGCGGGGAGGAGGGGAAAACGTTTTTTTTCTCAATAAAAAATTAATAAAAAAAAGATTCAGTTGTGGAAATAAGAATCCATTAATTTAAATATATGCATATATGTACACTTAAGTAAATCTTACGTAAATGTATCAGTTGTTATTTAGATTAGATTTTATGCACTAGATACACTATACAGAGAAATAAACTATGTGTGAACATGTATATAGAAAAAAAAAAGAAATTAGGGTTAGCATTTGTGCCCTGGCATCCTTAACAAGCCATGCTTGGCCTCTCATGCTCAATAATCCTATTAAAAGAGCCAAAAAAAAAAAACAGTGAAAATCAGAAAAGGGAGTTTTATGCTATATGGCCAAATTAGGAATAAAAATAAAGAAATTCCATTGCCACTCAAATTCTATCTTTGAACTCCTGACAGTTTAGGTTTAAGTTCAGAACCGGAGTGTTGTGTGACAGTTACTCTTTTGACTTTTGGGGAAGGGGAGAGGCACACCACCCAGCTCCCAACTAAATCACACACAGAGGCTTAGTTTTACTTATGAATGCCCTGCCTTAGCTTGGCTTGTTTCTTTCCAGTTTTTCTTAACTTAAATTATCCCAACTACCTTTTGCTTCTGGACTTTTATCTTTCTCTATTTCTGTATACCTTTCCTTACTTCTTTCTGCTTGACTTGCTCTGTAGTTGGGTGGCTGGCCCCTGGTATCCTCCTCTCCTTGTTCTATGGCTCTTCATTATCTTATTTTCTCAATTCTCCTATTTACAGTCTATGACTGCTAGCCCTGTCTATCCTTGCTTCTTCTCAGACCTCAAAAGAGCAATATTCAACTTCATATGGAAAAGCAAAAAAAAAAAAAAACTCAAGATAACCAAAACAATCCTGTACAATAAAGAAACTTCTGGAAGCATCACAATCCCTGATTTCAAACTCTACTACATAGCTATAGTACTGAAAAGAGCCTTGGCATAAAAACAGAGCAGAGGACCAGTGAAACCGAATTGAAGGCCCAGATATCAATCTACACAGCTACAAACACCTGAATTTTGACAAAGAAGCAAAAAATATTAAATGGAAAAAAGAAAGCATATTCAACAAATGCTGAGGGCATAACTGGATATCAACATGTAGAAGAATCAAAATAGATCCATACTGATCACCATGCACAAAACTCAAGTCCAAATGGATCAAAGACTTCAACATAAAACCAACCACACTGAACCTCGTAGAAGAGAAAGTGGGAAGTATACTTGAACACATGGACACTAAAGACCACTTCCTAAATATAACTCCAGTAGCATAGACTCTAAGAGAAACAATTAATAAATGGGACCTCCTGAAACTGAGAAGCTTCTGTAAAGCAAAGAACATGGTCAATAAGACAAAACAACAGCCTACAGAACGGGAAAAGATCTTCATCAACTCCACATGGGACAGAGGGCTGATCTCCAAAATATACAAAGAACTCAAGAAATTGGTCATCAAAAGAACAAATAATCCAATAAAAACTGGGGTACAGACTTAAACAGAGAACTCTCAACAGATGAATTTAAAATGACTGAAAGACACTTAAGGAAATGCTCAGCATCCTTAGCCATCAGAGAAATGCAAATCAAAACATCTCTGAGATTCCTTCTTATACCTGTAAGAATGTCCAAGATCAAGGACATAATGACCATTTATGCTGGAGAGGATGTGAGGTAAAGGGAACACTTCTGCATTGATAGTGGGAGTACAAACTGGTACAGCCCCTTTGGAAATCTGTATGGCATTTCTCAGAAAATTAGAAAACAACCTACTTCAAGAACCAGCAATATCACTTTTGGATATATACCCAAAGGATGCTCAGTCATACCACAAGGACATGTGCTCAACTATGTTCATAGCAGCATTATTTGTCATAGCCAGAACCTGGAAGCAACCCAAATATCCCTTTGCCGAAGAACTGATAAAGAAGATGTGGTACATTTACACAATGGAGTACTACACAGTGGAAAAAATAATAACATCTTGAAATTTGCGGGCAAATGAATGGATCTAGAAAGCATCCTATTGATTGAGGTTACCCAGATTTAGAAAGACAATATATAATATGTACTCACTCATAAGTATCTTTTAGACATAAAGTAAAGAAAAATCAGCTACAATTCAAAATCCTAGAGAACCTAGATAACAAAGAGGCCCCTAAGAGAGACATACATGGATCTAATCTACTTGGGAAGTAGAAGAAGAAAAAAATCTCCTAAATTGGGAGTGTGGGGATTATGGTAGAGGGTAGAAGGAAAGGGGGAGGAAAAGAGGGGGTTGACAAAAGATATATAACTCAACAAAAACCATTTTAAAAAACTAAAAAAAAAACAGAAGATAACATTGGATGTTTTGGACCTAGAGTTACCAATGGTTGTGTGTCCCTATATGGATACTACGAACCAAAATTGGGCACTCTCCAATATCAGAAATGCTATTAACTGTTGGGCAAACTCTCCAACTCCCAATTCAAGAATAATCACAACTTTTTAAAAACTCTTCTATGAACTAGAAAGGAAAGGAATGATTTGAAGGTTATTCTGTAAGTCAACATTACCATGATATGAAAAACAAGTACATGAGAAGATGAATATTATAGAACAGTTTCTTTGATATACTAAGATGCAAAATCCTCATCAATGTATTTCAACTTGAATTCAACAACACATTATAAAGATCACACACCATGATCAAGTTGGTTTCCTTCCAGTTCAACATCATAAACATAAGTAAAAATTAAGGATTCAAATCGAGTTCTTATCACAATAGATGCATAATAAATATGTAGCAAAAGTCCCATCATTTTATGAAGGAGTCCCTGAAGAAACTAGAAATAGAAGAACTATACCTAATGGTTGTATGTGACAAATCAATAGATAACAATATACTTAATAGGGAAATCTGAAAGAATTTCTTCTGAGGTCAGGAAAAGGGGAAGTGTCCACTCTCAGTACTCTTTTAAAAATTCGCTATTTTTCTTTAACAATTTCATATGTATATATAATGCATTGATTATGCTCACTCCTTCTCTCTCTTAACTCTCTTCACCATTCTTCTCTATACAAGTCCCTTTTCAATGTTCATGACTTTTTGTTTTATCAACTACTGAGTTTAACCAGGGATATCAATATGACCATGGCTATAGAACTATCCAATGGAGCATGGTGTGTTCACCATTGAGTATACATTTGAATATGACTTCTCTTGCTCAGAATACATCACTAGCCAATAGTTTGTAAGGGAAAAGTAGGGGCCCATGAGATCCTCTCCTTTCTACAATTGGATGTTGACAGGTTCAGTCTTGGGTAGGTTCAGTGCAGTCATCTGTAGTTACTGTAAGTTCATAATTGCAATGACTGTATCAAGCCCAGAAGAAAGTATTTTACAACCCTTCTACCTATCTTCCAGTTCTTACATTCTTTCTGATCCCTTTATGTGATATTTCCTGAGCCCTAGAGAAGGTGATATAAATGTTTTGTTTAAGGATGAGTATTTAATCATTATCAACACTTTGAACAACTAAGTGTCTCTATTTTCATTGCCCTTCATCGTAAAGAGAAGTTTCTGTGATTAAGGCTGAAGGTAGAAACACAGATCTGTATATGCTAGTGAATATGCCAGAAGATAAATATGTCAGATGATAAATAACTTCTGGAAATTCGTGGGACATAAAGCAAGCATACAAATTCATTAATCTTTCTGTACATCACTAAATAACATGCTGAGGAAGAAATCAGGATAATAATTCCATCTTTAATAGTCTCCTCAAAACATCTAAGAATAAACCACTGAAAAGTGGGTAAAATTTATAGTGGAAACTATAAAACAGAAGAAAGATATTGAAGAAGACTGTAGAAGATGGGAAAGTCCTCTCTCTGTGTTCGTGGAGCAGCAGAATTAAAACTGTGAAAACAGTGATACTGTGAGAAATATATACTAATATTATGACTCAGAAAAATCTCTATCAAAATTCCAATGAAAATCTTCACAAAACCAGAAAAATCAATTAAAAAGTTGATATTAAATCATAAAAGATACTAAATAGCCTGAGAAATCCTGACAAAAAGAGAAATTCTGGAGTAATTGAAATATCTGATAACAAACTACAGTACAAAACCTTAGTAAGCATTATACTGACAAAAAACAGAGGCATACTGACAAGAAACAGAGGGACCAGAAATAAGCCTTCCCAACTACACACCTGTGGTTCTTGACAAAGATGCCAAAAACCAGGTGTTAGAGAAGAGGTAGACGCTTCAGTGTTGGTAAAACTGTATATCCACATGCAGAAGACTGAACTAGAACACTACTCTCGAGCCTGTAAAAATGTCAGCTAATGATGGACCAAAATCCTTAATTTAAGACTTGAACTTTTGAAACTGCTAGAGGGTGGTGTAAGAGATTTACTTCAAAAATAAAATAGAGGTAATGACTTTCTGAATATGATACCTACCTCTGTGAAAATAATAGCAAAAACACACAGTTGGGATTTCATCAAGTTAAGCTTTCATACAGCAGAGGAAGCAATTACGAGTGTGAAGAAACAGTCTACAGAATGGAAGAAAATCTCTGCCAGATACTAATCCAAGAATGAATTAATATCCAGACTATACAAAAAAAACTAAAAGAATAAAAACCCCAAAGAACCAATATTCTAATTTATAAATAGCTGGGCAAATCAATGGGAAAACTTTTCAAAAGTGTAGAGGCACAAATAGCCAATAAATACACTAAAAATGTTTGATAGCTTTAACCCAAAAAAGTAAATTGAAATTATATTGATACTTCATGCCACCCCAATAAGAATAGCAATTTTCAAGACTACAAACAAGACCCCCACCACCAGACTTCATCCCTTGTTTGCCACAGTGAACTTCATTATGAAACCAGCTCCTGCACAGCCTATGCCAGGGCCCATCCAGATGAGTATTCTGATACTCACCTCCATATACCATCCTCAATCTCCACGGACCTTCCCCAGGTCCTACATTCAGACCTGTCCCAGTCTGGCCAGCCCTGCTTATGCCATCCCCAAAGACCAAGCTTTGTCCAGAACATGGGCTGCCTCCAATCTTCAGGCTTTGGCTAGGACCCTCATCCTATGCAACAGTTCAGGATCCGTCCTACCACCTAACTAACCCTACCACATCTAACAACCAGACCCCTGCCTACCCACACACGTTTTGTGCCTATCCAGCCCAGTGAATAAACTAGATTCTTCCCTCTGTGTACCTTCTCAATACCCAGATCTGACATGGGTCTAATTCCAGTCTCCTGGAATACTCTGACAAGCCCCATACAAACTCCCCTAAACTCCAGGCTTGGACTAAGATGTACATTCTGCATATCAGCCCAGCCCCTGTGTCCATTTGACTTCATACCAAACTTTCAGGCCCAGTTCAACCTTTTTATTCTGCTGTCCTTTTATTATTTGGGATGGTTTTAGCTATCCTGGTTTTGTATGGGGGGTGTTTCTATAAAAAGCTAAATATTGTACTTTCAGTGTATGTGTGAATAATTTTGTTGTAATTTTGATGAGAATTGTATTGAATCTGTAGATTGCTTTTGTAGGATGAACATTTTAAACTGTATTAATCCTACCAATTTGTGATCCTGAGAGGGCTTTCCATCTTCTAATATCATCTTCAGTTTCTTCAACATTTTGAAGGTTTTATCATATGAGTCATTATAGGTGCTTTGTTATAGTTACCCCAAGATATTTTATATCATTTGAGTCTATTTTAAAGGGTGTTATTTCCCTAATTTCTTTCTCAGTCCATTTGTAATTTGTGTACAGAGGGTTACTGATTTTTGTGAGTTCATTATATGTCCAGTCATTTTGCTGAAAATGTTTATCTGCTGTAGGAATTTCTTGGTGGAATTTTTAGGGTCACTTATATAACTATCATATCATCTGCAAATAAAGATACTTTGACTTCTTCTTTTCCAACTTGTATGCCCTTGATCTCCTGCAGTTGTCTTATTGCTCTAGCTAAGACTTACAGTACTATGCTGAGTAAGGATGGTAGGACAACCTTCTCTTTTTTCTGATTTTAGTGGAATTGTTTTGAGTTTCTAAGTTGATATTGGCTATGGGTGTTGTGGGAGGCTGCTTGGTTGTTTGGGCCGCTCGTTGGTTCCCGGCTGCTCAGAACCAAACTAATTACATAGAAACTATATTATTTAAATCACTGCTTGGCCCATTAGCTATAGTTTCTTATTGGCTAACTCTTACATATTAATTTAACCCATCTCCATTAATCTGTGTATTGCCACAAGGCTGTGACTTACCAGGTAAAGTTCTGTCTGGCTCCCGTAGGGCTACATGGCTTCTCTCTGACTCACCCTTCTTTCTCCCAGCATTCAGTTTAGTTTTCCCCACCTACCTAGGTTCTGCCCTATCACGGGCTCAAGACAGTTTTCTTTATTCATTAATGGTAATCACAGCATACAGAGAGGGAATTCCACATCATATGGGTATGCTGTAAACTGCCTTTATTATGTTGAGGTGTGTTCCTTGCATTTCTAATCTCTCCAGGACTTTGTACCATGTTGGCTTTTGTCAAAAGTCTTTTCTGCATATAATGAAAAGATCCTGAATTTTTTGTCTTTCAGTTTGTTTATATGATTTTAAAAGAAGTCAGAAATACACTCTGGAAAAAATATAGCATCTTCAAATAATGGTGCTGGTCAAACTGGGCAGCTGAATGTAGAAGAATCTAAATAGTTCCATACTTGTCACCCGAAACAAAATTTAACTTCAAATGGATCAAAGACCTCAACATAAGGCCAGATACCCTGAACATGATAGATGAGAATAGTGGGAAATAGCCTTGAACTCATTGGCAAAGGAAAAAACTTTCTGAACAGAACACTATTAGCAGAGGCACTAAGATCAACAATCAATAAATAGGACCTTATGAAACTGAGAAGATTCTGCATTGCAAAGGACACATTCAGACAAAGCAGCATCCTACTGAATGGGAAAATTTTTTTTAACCAATTACACATCTAATAGAAGGCTAAAATCTAAAATATACAAAAGAACTCCAGAAATGGAAGGAAGGAAGGAAAGGCAGATATCAAGAAAACAAATAATTCAATTAAAAATAGGGTGCAGGTCTAAACATAATTCTCAAAAGAGGAAACTCAAATGGCTGAGAAACACTTAAAGAAATGTTCAGCAATTTTAGAATTAGTATTTCATACTCAAGATTCAGAGGATTTGAGATATATCTGACCTCCTCCCAGAAAACTAGCTATCATAATACTAAGCAAGCTGCCAAAGGGAAAGCAATCCACAGTCCTAGCCAAGAGTGAAACATGAACTACAGCAATGACCAGCCCTGTAATATACTCCTAGAGATGCAATAGTGGTACGCAATTCTTGGTAATAACCAAGATCTTTGTAATTGTACTTAAGATCCTTTAATAGAAGAGAACTAATGGTTGGTACTGGAAGCCTCATCACCTACCTAGGGCTAGTGAGATCAT
This sequence comes from Neodon shergylaensis, assembly GCA_025134845.1. NCBI lineage: Eukaryota > Metazoa > Chordata > Mammalia > Rodentia > Cricetidae > Neodon > Neodon shergylaensis. The sequence goes on from JABTXL010019066.1 coordinate 24,252, forward strand.
GGATCTCAGAGTAGTACCTACTACTGTTGTACTAGACCAGCATAATTCCTAGCTGCATTCAAAATACTTATCCTTATACCCACAGGTAAGTATCTCTCATTCATTTTCAAAGAAGCTTCTCTTTGCAGTAGACATAGACCATTACAGCAACAACTGTTTAAAATACAGAGAACAATTGATCATGGAGTGCCCAGTCCCAGCAGATACATTTATAACACAACTCCTATACCTCAGGCTCAGGGAACATTGTCAAGGAGGTGTAAAAAGATTGTCAAGTCCAGAGGACCAGGAAGTCTGCTGTGATATTGTATCTCCTAAAAATTACAGGAAAGCTACATGCACGATACTGCAACAATGTTACTACCTAAATAAGACCTGAATATTGGTAACATCAATAGACATGCTAACAGGCAGGAGAAAATCTCATGGGGTTCTACCTCTTGACAAAGAACTAATAGGCAGCTAAATAGTGCAGAGAATGGGAGCAATAGTCTTCCTCAGGGATGAGCACCCTAAATGATTAGCTGTTGTTGGTTGGTTCACTATTCTTTATTCTTTGGCTCTTTCGGGGTGGGGCTGCTCCAAAACAAATCACACAGAAGCTTATTTTTACTTATAAATGCCCAGCCTTAGCTTGGATTGTTGCTATCCAACTTTTCTTAAATTATCCCATCTACTTTCTGTCTCTGGTCTTTTTCTTGCTTCAGCATATCTTAATTTCATTCTTACTCCATGGCTGGTTGTGTGTCTGGGTGACTGGCCCCTAGTGTCCTCCTCTCCTTGTTCTTGTTCCCCAACCCCTCTTGCTGCCTGATTTCTCTTTTTGTCCTTCCATTCCTTCTCACTACCTGCCAGCCCATCCTATCCTTTTTCCGCCTTGCTATTGGCCAGTTTACTCTTTATTAGACCAATTAGGTGTTTTAGACAGGCACAGTAACACAGATTCATAGAGTTAAACAAGTGTAACAAATATTTGCATCATTAAACAGATGTTCCACAGCATAAACAAATGTAACACATCTTAAAATAATATTTCACAACAGTTAGCCAATAATAAATTGTCAGCCCTGAAATCATATACATACAAGCAACATTAAATGGACTTAGCAGGTTGTGTGTAATATATTAATCACTGGGAAAGAGGCTATGAATTTAAGAGTAATTAAAGAAGGCATGGGAGGGATTGGAGTAGGAGGACACAGGAGACATTGGAGGGAGGAAAGGGAAGAAGGAAATGATGCAAATATACTTTAACTGATTTTCTCAAAACTTGAAGTTCTTAAAGGAAATTGATGAATTTCTAGATGCATATGACATATCAAAGTTAAATCAAGAGGAAACAAATAATTTAAACAGATATGAACAAGCAGCAAGATTGAAATAGTAATTTTAAATCTACTGAATAAGTTTTTTTTCTGGGATATGGACCATGGTAGGCACCCATGTTCTAGTGGGTAGCCCAACACCCATCCATACACAGGTGTCACTAATTGAACTTGGTGCATTATTTCTTAAAAAGAAGATGGCACGATGTTGGGAGGGATGTGTGGAAGGACTTGTGAGGAGTTGGAGGAAGGTGTGGGATGAATGTAATCTAAATACATTGTATAGATGTGTGAAATTACAAAAGAATAAATGAAAAAGAAACTTCTGAATAAAAAAGCCCATGGTTAGTTATAGTTTTCCTTAGTTATGATAAAAGATAAAGTAGATATAAATATTGTAACTGTAATTCTACCTTGATAACTGTTTTGTTATATGTAATTTTACTATGTTAAAGTTAAAGCCTTTCTTTTTTGTTTAACAGAAAAGGGGGAAATAATGGAGGTGGGTCTTGTATCTTATCTGTTGCTTTCATTGGTTAACTAATAAAACTGCTTGGCCTGATAGGACAGAAAATTAGGTAGGCGGAGTAAACAGAGCAGAATGCTGGGAGAAGGAAGCCGAGTCAGTCAGTCGCCATGATTCTCCCGCCGGACACAGCCGCAGGTTAAGATCTTCCCTGGTAAGCCACCAGCAGGTGGTGTAACACAGATTATTAGAAATGGGTTAATCAAAGATGTGAGAGCTAGCAAATAAGAGGCTGGAACTAATGGGCCAGGCAGTGTTTAAAAGAATACAGTTTCTGTGTAATTATTTTGGATAAAACTAGCTGGGTGGTGGGAGCGGCCAGGTGCCAGGGACGCAGCCCCACCACTCCTATTACAACATATGGATAGGTTAGTATGAGTATGCATACACATATTTTTTTATGTCCACTGAGAGCTGAGTTGCAATAAGCATACCTAGTCATCAGATCTTACTTTCTAAATTCTACCATCCAGTAAGACCACTATATCAACTGCAGCTTCAGGGACCTGACCAGGGTATCAAGGGAATGAAGAAAAAAACAACATGGACACATGGACACATGGACAGAAGGAAAAGTTTGGATTGAGTGTCTTTGGGCTTTCTAACAGGGAAACTGCAGTACCCCACCCCACTTTACACATAACCAAGTTCATCCTGCATATTACACACAGTTGAACCAGAGAGGTAAGGTTATTGCATATAGCTAAATCAAAAAGGCAGGATTTATGGAATTCACGTGAAACAATGGAAGAATTAAATAATAAGGACAAGAAATAACCTTCATAGGAATATTCCAATTAGTATATTTAAACATCTCTTTTTTCAGGGGAGGATTAATTCTCTCCTTGATCATGGGTTGTTCATAGTAACTTTCTTTTTTTTTAATTTATTTATTTATTAAAGATTTCTGCCTCCTCCCTGCCACCACCTCCCATTTCCCTCCCTCTCCCCCAATCAAGTCTCCCTCCCTCGTCAGCCCGAAGAGCAATCAGGGTTCCTTGCCCTGTGGGAAGTCCAAGGACCACCCACCTCCATCCAGGTCTAGTAAGGTGAGCATCCAAACTGCCTAGGCTCCCACAAAGCCAGTACGTGCAGTAGGATCAAAACCCAGTGCCATTGTTCTTGAGTTCTCAGTAGTCCTCATTTTCCACTATGTTCAGCGAGTCCGGTTTTATCCCATGCTTTTTCAGACCCAGGCCAGCTGGCCTTGGTGAGTTCCCAATAGAACATCCCCATTGTCTCAGTGTGTGGGTGCACCCCTCGCGGTCCTGAGTTCCTTGCTTGTGCTCTCTCTCCATCTGCTCCTGATTTGGACCTTGGGATTTCAGTCCAGTGCTCCAACGTGGGTCTCTGTCTCTGTCTCCTTTTATCGCCTGATGGAGGCTAATATCCAGGAGGATGCCTATATATTTTTCTTTGGGTTCATCTTCTTATTTAGCTTCTCTAGGATCACGAATTATAGATTCAATGTCCTTTATTTATGGCTAGAAACCAAATATGAGTGAGTACATCCCATGTTCCTCTTTTTTGGTCTGGCTTACCTCACTCGGGATAGTGTTTTCTATTTCCGTCCATTTGCATGCAAAGTTCAAGAAATTGTTTTTTTACTGCTGAGTAGTACTCTAATATGTATATATTCCATACTTTCTTCATCCATTCTTCCATTGAAGGGCATCTAGGCTGTTTCCAGGTCCTGGCTATTACAAACAATGCTGCTATGAACACAGTTGAGCATATACTTCTGTTGTATGATAGGGCATCTCTTGGGTATATTCCCAAGAGTGGTATTGCTGGGTCGAGGGGTAGGTTGATCCCGAATTTCCTGAGAAACCGCCACACTGCTTTCCAAAGTGGTTGCACAAGTTTGCATTCCCACCAGCAATGGATGAGTGTACCCCTTTCTCATCAACCTCTCCAGCAAAGGCTATCATTGGTGTTTTTTATTTTCGCCATTCTGACAGGTATAAGATGGTATCTTAAAGTTGTTTTGATTTGCATTTCCCTGATCGCTAAGGAAGTTGAGCATGACCTTAAGTGTCTTTTGGCCATTTGAACTTCTTCTGTTGTGAATTCTCTGTTCAGCTCAGTGCCCCATTTTATAATTGGGTTGATTAGCCTTTTACGGTCTAGTTTCTTGAGTTCTTTATATATTTTGGAGATCAGACCTTTGTCAGTTGCGGGGTTGGTGAAGATCTTCTCCCAGTCAGTGGGTTGCCTTTTTGTCTTAGTGACAGTGTCCTTTGCTTTACAGAAACTTCTCAGTCTCAGGAAGTCCCATTTATTCAATGATGCCCTTAATGTCTGTGCTGCTGGGGTTATACATAGGAAGTGGTCTCCTGTGCCCATGTGTTGTAGAGTACTTCCCACTTTCTCTTCTATCAGATTCAGTGTGTTCGGACTGATATTGAGGTAAATTCAACATCCCTTTATGATAAAGGTCTTGGAGAGATTAGGGATACAAGGGTCATACCTAAATATAATAAAAGCTATTTACAGCAAGCCGACAGCTAACATTAAATTAAACAGAGAAAAACTCAAAGCCATCCCACTAAAATCAGTAACACGACAAGGATGTCCACTCTCTCCATACCTCTTCAATATAGTGCTTGAAGTTCTAGTAATAGCAATAAGACAACTTAAGGGTATCAAGGGGATTCGTATTGGAAAGGAAGAAGTTAAGCTTTTGTTATTTGCAGATGATATGATAGTATACATAAGCAACCCCAAAACCTCTACCAAAGAACTCCTACAGCTGATAAACACCTTTAGTAATGTGGCAGGATACAAGATCAACTCCAAAAAATCAGTTGCCTTCCTATATACTAAGGATAAGGAAGCAGAGAGGGAAATCAGAGAAGCATCACCTTTCACGATAGCCACTAATAGCATAAAATATCTTGGGGTAACTCTGACCAAGGCAGTGAAAGTTCTATTTGACAAGAACTTTAAGTCTTTGAAGAAAGAAATTGAAGAGGACACCAAAAAATGGAAGGATCTCCCTTGCTCTTGGATTGGGAGGATCAACATAGTAAAAATGGCAACTCTACCAAAAGCAATCTATAGATTCAATGCAATCCCCATCAAAATCCCATCAAAATTCTTCAGAGACCTGGAGAAGACAATAATCAACTTTATATGGAAAAACAAAAAACCCAGGATAGCCAAAACAATCTTATACAATAAAGGAACGTCTGGAGGCATTACCATCCCTGACTTCAAACTCTATTACAGATCTACAGTATTGAAAACAGCTTGGTATTGGCATAAAAACAGAGAAGTAGACTAATGGAATCGAATAGGAGACCCGGACTTAACCCACAAACCTATGAACACCTGATTTTCGATAAAGGAGCTAAAAGTATACAATGGAAAAAAGAGAGCATCTTCAATAAATTGTGCTGGCAAAACTGGATGTCAATCTGTAGAAGAATGAAAATAGATCCATATCTATCACCATGCACAAAACTCAAGTCCAAATGGATTAAAGACCTCAATATTAGTAACTTTCTTTTGAATAATGAGAAAACTTGTGAGTTTTTAATAGAGTAATATGGTAGCCACTCCTCTAACTAGATGATAATGAATAATCTCACCACTGATAACACACTCCTATCATTTAACTGCTGATATAATATGATAAAAGAAGCATTTCACCTTTAAACAAACTCTTTCTTTAAACAAAGAAACCAATTATGGTCTCAGAATAATCAGGAAAAATGACAAATCCAGATTGGGGATTATTCCACGTGATATGAGAGCTATATTCCTTCAGACTTTCAAAATCACAAGAAATAAGGAAAGACTTAGAAACTGTGAGAGATCAAGGGAAGTGGGCAGATATGGCAATTAAACATGATGTGCAACTCTGGGCTGGATTCTAAAAGACATTTAAAAATGAGAAATCTGAAAAAGATTGTTTGTTTATTTAATAGTAATGCACTACTAATATTGGGTTCTCAGTTTTGATAAATATAGCATGATGTGATGGTCAGTTTTAATTATCAGTTTGACTGAATCTAGAATCAACTGGGAGATGGGCCTCTGAGCATATCTGTAAGGTTTATATTCATTATATTAATTGAAGTTGGAGGACCTGTTTGCAGCGGGTAGCAACATTTTCTAGTTTTGATCCTGGCCTATATAAGTGGGGAAAGGGAGCTGAATAGCAGCATGCAGCATTGCTCTCTCCTTCCTTGTGGATGTTATGTGACTGGATTCTTCAAGCTCCTGTCTCTTTAACTTCCCCACCATAGTTGGATATATCCTCGAACTTTCTCCCTGAAGTTACTTTTGTCAGGTCATTTTATCTCAGCAATGAAAAAAGAAACATGGACACATAATAATATAAGATTATGACATTAGAAAAACCAGAAAATGAGTTGTAGATATTTGGAAATTCAGTAAATATATTATTATTTCTAAATAAAACACATGTATTAAATAAAACAAGTATTAATGTATTCAAGATAACTTCTAGTTGTGATTCTGGAATAGATAGAGTTTGAAAGCTATCAGGCTTGTCATCAAAAGAAGGAAACAGATGAAAACAATAAAAATGGAGATATGTAGATTATCTGCAATGGATAATCAACTGCTTACAATAAGCAAATCTCTAAGCAAACATATCACAGAGATACTTGCATATTTGTGTTTACTGAAGTACTAGTCACAAGAGCCAAGTTACAAGATCACCTTGGGTATCTGCCAATCAATGAATTAATAAAGAAGTGTAGAATATATAGAGTAGTATTTTTATTAGGTCATAAAGAAGAATGAAATTATGTTGTTCGTTGGAAAACATCTGCAACTCTAGATAATCACATTAAGCAAAATAAACTAAGTTAAGAAAGACAAATTTTGTACATTCTCTCATTTGTGGATTCTAGAGTTTACACATTTATGTAAAGCTATAGGTAAAAGGATAAATATAGATATAGATGTTACATGAAAGTAGAAGATAAGACTAGGGGAAGGGAGTAGTCTAGTCTAAGTGGGAAAGAGAAAAGGAGAGGAGCATGAAGGTATGGGAAGATGAATATGGTCAAAGTACATGATATACTTAAAAGAAATTATCTCTAGGGAAACCACTTTGTACAGTAAATACATGTCAATAAAAAAATACAAGAAGTGACTATAATATCTGAACACTTTTGGAAATACCTCTTCCAATGACTCAGAAGTATCTTTACCCCTAGAGGCTTCAGTCTTTCCACTTCAGTCTGAAAAGGTTGTCTTCACTGCCTGATAAGATGGTAATGACTTCCCAGGGTGGTTGCCACCCATAACAATAAAGTTTCTCCCCAGAATACCACTAAACATCATTATTTCTAGACCTATAGTTAAATTCATGATCCATCAGGCTTCTAAAAATGCAGTAGTATGTGTGACTCATGAGGAGTTACATTGTACTCAAAATGACCTGAAGTAAGTTTCCTATTATATACAGATAGGTATTTTGAAAACATGTAACAATGGATGCTCAGCGTATGGAAGTATGGAGATGGGGAAATAAAGTTAGAGTATACTGAATTTATTTATATAGGCCCACTAAGAAGGTCCTATGTTTATATTGAAGTTCAAGGAATAAGAAGGGGGGTCTGCCTGCTTGTTTGGTGGAATAAATAAAACTTGTGGAGACACAGAACTGACTCAAAGTGCAGGCTTCTTCTGGGACAGATGAGACAAGTTGGGAAATGGTTGCCTGGCAAACCAAGCATAGACAAAAGCATACTTTCTCTGCCCATTTCTCAAACATTCTGTCAGAATCTGTACCCTGGATAAGGAAGTGGCCTCTGAGCTCAGTTCTCACGCTCTACCAGATATAAAGGAGTGCTTTGCTTCTATATACTTTTTGCCTTGTTTCTATGTACTTCTTTTCATTTTTATTACTATTATTTATTGAGGTATTGTTTCTCGCAAGGTGAGGTAAGAGTTTCTCATGATCACGTAAGTGAGTAAAGGGGGGGCAGGTTTCAGAGTTGAGGTAATGATTTTTAGTCTGTATAAATAGTCATTCAAAATAAAGCTTGTTATGCAGTTGTTCATACCCTGCATCCCCTGTGTCCTGATTTGCGCAAAACCCTTACCCAGAGACATGAATGCACTAGACGTTGACAAAAACTAAAAAAAAAAAGGTGGTCCGTAATGCTAAACATACCTTGATTTCATGTGGACAAAGAGGTTCAAGGGCTTACTTAGGGAGCCTGAGATGGTAGAGTGGAATCCTTCAAGATTTTCTCTCCTATACTGGGAAGATACAGTGTTGTGGAATATTATTTTAAGATGTGTTACATTTGTTTATGTTGTGGAGTGTTTGTTTAATGATGCAAAGATGTGTTGCATTCTTTTATGCTGCATTTGTTTAATTCTGAAGCTGTGTTACTTTGCCTAAAACACCTTATTGGGCTAATAAAGAGCTGAATGGCCAATAGCAAGGCAGGAGAAAGGATAGGTGGGTCTGAAGGCAGAGAGAATAAATAAGAGAAATCTGGGAAGAGAAAATGAAGGAATAAGAAAAGAAGGGAGATATTAGGGGCCAGTCACCTAGCAACACAGCAAACCAGGGAGAAAGTAAAAAGGGTATACAAAAATAGAAAAAGATAAAAACCCAGAGGCAGAAGATAAACGGCATAAATTTGCTTTGTTTTGTTTTTTGAAACAGGGTTTCTCTGTATAATAGCCCTAGCTGTCCTGGAACTCACTCTGTAGACAGACTGGCCTTGAACTCAGAAAGATCTGCCTTCCTATGCCTCCTGAGTGCTAGAATTAAAGATGTGCACTGCCATGCCCACCACCAGACAGAATAATTTAAGAAAAGCTGGGAAGAAACAAGTCAAGCTAAAGCTGGGCATTTATAAGAAAGAATAAGCCTCCATATGGTTTTAAAGAGCAAAAGAGTAAGAGGTGGTAAAAAAAAAAAACAACTACAATGCAGAAAAATCTGTTACCAGAAACTCAAGAAGTAAGGTTGTGAGCAAAGCGAAAAACTGTTGATGAGTTTGGTGATCACTGTTCTCTACAATGAAAATATTTGTTGTCTGGACACCACAGTACAAACCATAGTTGCTGCACTGAGAAACAAAGACTATTGTAGAAATGGAATGGCAGTAATTAATTACATTAATATGTTTTCAGATTTGTGGCTGGGTAGGGTATTGGGAGACAGTGAAATTTTTCTCCTAAATTGGAGGAAATAGGACATTAAGGATGTATTCTTGAAAAGTATATTTTCTTTTGTCCCATTTCTTGCACTGCTTCCCCTTCTACTTTTTTTGGTGCCACAAACTAGTTTCCAAATCATGATACAGAGACTTAATATTAATTATGAATGCTTGGGTTAAGCTTAGGTTCATTTCTTGCTAGTGCTTATAACCTAACCTGTTTATCTTCATCTATGTTTTGACTCAGGGTTTTTTACCCTTCTTCCTTCCTTTCTTCCTTCCTTCCTTCCTTCCTTCCTTCCTTCCTTCCTTCCTTCCTTCCCGTCCTATTTTCACTGCTTCTTATGTCTGGCTGACTGGTGGCTACCTGGCTTCTGGCCCCAGGTGTATCCCTCTCTCCCTCATTCTCTCCTCTGTTGCAAGGAGGGCCTGCTTGTTCATGGCTGCCCAGTTGCTCAGCCCTGAAATAACCACACAGAAATTGTATTAATTAAATCACTGCTTGGCCCATTAGCTCTAGCTTCTTATTTTCTAACTCATATTAATTTAACCCATTTCTATTAATCTGTATATTGCCACGTGGCAGTGGCTTACCTGGTAAAATTCCCAGCATCTGTCTCTGGTGGATCCATGGCACCTCTCTGACTCCTCCTTTCTTCTTTCCAACATACAGCCTAGCTTTCCCCACCTAGTTCTGTTCTGCACTGCCATAGGCTCAAAGTAGTTCTTTATTAACCAATGAAAGCAACACACATACAGAAGGACCTCCTACATCACCCCTCCTTTTCTCTTCACTAGAGCCTGGATTTGTCCTCCTATGTATTCTCCCTGCCCTCCAGTCCCACCTATCCTCCTTAGCTATTGGTCATTCAGTGATGGAGGAAGGTCATTGGTTAATTAATAAAGAAACTGCTTGGCCTCATAGGTTAAAACATAGGTGGGAGGAGTAAACAGAACAGAATGCTGGGAGGAAGAGGAAGTGAGCTCAGAGGCCATGCTCCCCTCTCCCGGGCATACACTGAATCTTCCCAGTAAGTGCACCTTGGGGTGCTACACACATTATTAGAAATGGGCTAGTCCAGGTGCGAGAGTTAGCTGAGAAGAGGCTAGATATAATGGGCCAAGCAGTGTTTAAATGAATACAATTTGTGTGTTGTTATTTTGGGTAAAGCTAGCCAGTGGTGGGAGCTGGGTGGCGGAATGCAACCCGCAGCTCCTACAACAGAATGGCGCCCAGACATGTGGACAACTGAATCCACTGAAAGCCTGAGAAAGCTTGGGAAAGAGTAAAGCATGTTTTCTTGGTAGCAGCAATTTCTCGGGTCTGCTCTGCTTGCTAGAGGCAAGCAAGTGCTCTCATTAAGAGAGGCTTCCTGACTCAGCTTTAGCTGCAAAACTCTGCAGCTCTTAAGAGGTCCTGCTTACGAAATACTTAATGGTATTGATAAAAGCTGACTGCATGCTTGTTTGTTTTCAGTCGTAGCAGGAAAAAAGTTGTGCTGTTTTAAAATGCCAGCATTCTGAGCTGTCCTGCCAGTGCAAACTCTGACTCTTTGAGGCAGAAAGGCCAGCTACAGAGAGAGGACTTGAGTGTTGTCTGTTGCAGCTTACTTGCTGGCAGGGACCTTGAAACGCCATAGACTTGTGGCAATAAACATGGCTACAACCGGTACATCCGTCATGAGGCTGGAAAGCTAAGGAATGGGCTGGATCTAGCTGCCAAAGCCACGGCTTTAATCCTACCCATATTGCTCCGTAATTTAAAGGCTCATGTGTTTAGAAAGAGAGAGAGAGAGATACAGTAAAGAGAGATTCAAAAACAAAGAAAACCTCTAAATGATTTACAGTGTGTTGAAAATATATACAGACTAAAAGTTAAAGTTCTTAAAGTAAAAAAAAAAAAACAAAAAAAAGGAAGAAAGAGAGTAGTTGGGTGTGGTAGGACACACCTTTAATCCCAACACTTGGGAGCCAGAGGGAGATTGACCTCTGTGACTTCAAAGTGTGGTAGCACACACCTTTAATCCCAGTGTCTAGAAGGCAGAGGCAAACAGATCTCTGTGAGTTCAAGGTGTAGTAGCATACACCTTTAATCCCAATGCCTGGAAGGCAGAGACAGGTGGATCTCTGAGAGTTCAAGGACAGCCTGGTCTACAGAGTTATTCCAGGTCAAAGATATACGGAGAACCTGTCTCAAAAAGCAAAAAGTTAAAAGGAAAAATAAACGAAATAAAGGTTAAAATAAAGCCACACAAAGATGGAAAATACACAAAAAATTTTGATACTGTATGCTATTATGCTCTCTTTGAATTGTTGGAGGCAGTGGCGGGGAAGAGACAGAAATCTTTAATAAATAAATAAATTAAAAAAAAGAAATTGAATTGTTTGAATGCTGAGGAAGGAGCAACAGCTGCTAAAAGATATTTGTTTATAAATGCCACTGAACTAATCCACCATAGATATTTTGAAAATGCCTTAACTTTGAAATTTGGATCTAAGGACATGATGCTTTGGAAAGGATTTTCTTATTTTGTTTTCACAGAGGGTGAGAGTCTGTGGATTGCTTCCATCCCAATATGGTATGATGGACCACACCCTCCTGAAGGGTTGCTGTGAACACCTTCAGAAAATTGCTTCGCTCAACTGCCAACTGAGATGAAACTAGCACACAGGTTATACCATGAAAGACCTAATTAATGACACCCCCCCATTCAGCAGGAAGCAGTTTGGAGAGAAAAAACTGCGCCCATGTTCCCAAATATGGTTTATAAACGTTCTTTTACATTTAAAGGGGGATATGATGTAGATATGAATAATTTGCATTAGTATAGATTTTGCTTTATTGATAGAGATTTAAGGTCAATTTTGTTATATGTATATGTATTTCTGATCTTGATTAAGGTATTGTGATTGTGTAGTTCACTTAAAATGTAATGTATATAGGTTGTTTATAGATAATCATAATAGTCAAGTTTGTAGTCATGTTAGTTAAGATTTTCTAGATGTACACAAATATATTTTAGATAGGCATTCTTCATATCTTTCAAAGACTGCAGAATATGGCATTTAAAATATTTTAATAACAGGGTTTTGCATGGCAATGAGACACATCTGCTCCTGGCAACACCAGCTACTTCAAGAGGAAGATGGGCATTGAAGAGGCTCCTTATGGAGTTTGATAGCCATTTGGGCAAGAAACTGCTCTTGCCTGGACTATTGCATAAACTGGACACAGAAAACCCTCAGAGAGAGGACTGCTGAACTTGCTTAAAGGTGAGATGATCTTTCGGGGTTCCTCACTCATGAAAGAGTCTGCAAGACATTCTGCAGGACACAGCAGATAGTGACTGAACTGCCTTTGAAATTTCCTGCTTCATGGAAATGTCTGCTGGAAACTATGGGCCTGTAGGCCGAAGATGGATGCCCCAGTGGTACGGAGGAACTTTGGGTGGCTGTCCAGGCAGTGAGATGTCTCTGTGATTTCTAGAGTTTTGTAAGTTGCTTACTTCTCATTTACTTAGGTAATATTATATCCTTCTGGAGTCTTTGATGGAGTTGAAGAATAGATAGATAGTTATAGTTATTTTCCTTTGTTATGATAAAAGATAAAATAGATGTAAATATTGTAATTGTAATTTTTACTTGATAACTGTTTTGTTATATGTAATTTTGCTATGTTAAAGTTAAAGCCTTCCTTTTTTGTTTAAACAGAAAAAGAGGAAATGATGGAGGAAGGTCATTGGTTAATTAATAAAGAAACTGTTTGGCCTCATATGTTAAAACATAGGTGGGAGGAGTAAACAGAACAGAATGCTGGGAGGAAGAGGAAGTGAGCTCAGAGGCCATGCTCCCCTTTCCCAGGCAGACGTGATGAAGCAAGCCACCAGGTCAGACATGCTGAATCTTCCCGGTAAGTGCATCTTGGTGTGCTACACACATTATTAGAAATGGGCTAGTCCAGGTGCTAGAGTTAGCCGAGAAGAGGCTAGATATAATGGGCCAAGCAGTGTTTAAATGAATACAGTTTGTGTGTTGTTATTTCGGGTAAAGCTAGCCAGTGGCGGGAGCTGGGTGGCAGAATGCAACCCACAGCTCCTACAACAATTCAGCCTTTAATTACACCAACCAGCTGGCTTATACAGGCAAGGTAAAACAGCAACACGTGTTTTACTAGTTAACGTAATATTCCACAAAACTGACCACTATGAGGTAAGCAATTTTTTTGTCACACCCTTCCTCCAGGATGTATTGCCTTACCACTGACCCTTTATATTCCTCTCACCATTCAGCCATATCACCGCTCTCCCCACCTCCCTAGTGCTGGGATTAAAGGTGTGTGATTCCCAAATGCTTAAATGATTAAAGGTATGAGCCACCACCACCTGGGTTTGTTCCTGGATCAATCTTGTGTAGTCCAGGGTAGCCTGGAACTCAGAAATCCATCTGCCTATGTCTCCTGAGTTCTTAGATTAGAGGTGTGTGCCACCACTCCCTGGCCTCTAGTGACCTAACTTTGCACTCTGATCTTCAGGCAAGCTTTATTTATTAAAATACAAATAAAATATCACTACAACAACTTTAAGTTGCTGTTGCTTTTTTTCAGGTATTTTATCACAGCAACAGAAATATAACTAATACAGCTGCCAAAATACACCACAGAGTTAAATCAGCAATCAAGTCTGATCCACATGGACTATCATCCTTGGCTAATTGATCATATATCTAGATATGAAATAGCAAACCTCTTATATTCTTAATTGATTTGTCTAATTATAAATAAATGGAATACTGGGTTTCTTTAAAGACTCCACTTAAACTAGAAAAATATTGTGCCATGTTTATTACAGCATTGCCCAGAGGAACTTACAGCCTTTTTACCAAGGTAATTGTGCATTGGGGAAAAGGAAATAATTAAAACTTTTCATGGATGACTGGACACTAGCTCTAAACTAATATTGTTTCCAGGAAACCCAACACATCAATGAGGCCCTAAAATCACAGTAAAGAATGTCAGGCAGTCAGTGGAGCTTTTGCTCAGATGTATACCACTGTGGGTTTAAGTGGGTCCCTACATTCATCTTTTAGTACTTTTCCAGTACTTTCCTAGTTCTAGAATACATAATTGAAGCAGCCATATTTACCAGGAGGTTGACACCCTTCATTTATTTCCTGACTCATGGAGTGAAATCTATTGTAATGGCCAAGGATAAAAGAAAGCCATTAGAATTTCTTCCATTTATAAAACTCATAAATGCCAACACCAATCCCTAGGACTGTCATGATTAGTGCCTCCATCAAGATTTTCAATGATGCAAGGGTGGAAATTCCCACCATTTCTCTGACTTGGCTGTGTAAAAGACAAAAGTACCATAGACAGAGTTTTTTTTTTCCTTTGGGATGCCAGCTCACCAAAAATTGACATGGTGACTTATTATTAATTATGAAAGCTAGTCCTATGGCTTACGCTTACCCCACTAGTTCTTATAACTGAAATTAACTCATTTATATTAATCTGTTTGCCTTATGGCTTTTTACATCTCTTCCACTATGTACCTCCTATTTCCTTTTCATGCCCTCCAGCATCTCCCCATGCCTAGATTCATTCGCCTCTCTCTGCCTGGAATTCCCACCTAATCTCTTCCTGCCTATATATTGGCCATTCAACTCTTTATGAAACCAATCAGAAAGTGTCATGGCAAAGAGACATCTTCACAGTATACAAAAAGATTATTCCACAACATTCCCCCCCCCCGGGACTAAATAAAAAGAAAATATTAAATCCAACAAATTCTTAACACAAAATATCCAGGAAACATAGGACACCATGAATAAAAATAAATATAAGAATAATAGGAATTGAAGAAATTGGAGTCCAGTTCAAAAGCACAGAAAATAAAAATATAATTAAAATAAAATAACTTTCCCAACCTAAAGAAGGACATGCCTATGAAAATACAAGAAGCTTACAGAACACCAAATAGACTAGACCAAAAGAAAGTCCCCTTGCCACATAATAATCAAAACACTAAACATACAGAATAAAGAAAGAATATTAAGAACTGCAAAGGAAAAAGGCCAAGTAACATATAAGGCAGACCTATCAGAATTACACCTGATTTCTCAATGGAAACAATGAAAGCCAGAAGGTCCTCGCAGGTGTTATGCAAACATTAAGAGACCATGGATGTCAACCCAGACTACTATACTCAGCAAAGTTTTCAATCAAGACATTCCATGACATAACCAGATTTAATCAATATCTAGCCACAAATCCAGCCTTACACAAAGTACTAAAAGGAAACTCCAACTCAAAGAACTTAGCTATACCCACAAAACCACAGAAAATAGATAATCTCACACCAGCAAGTCCCAAAGAAGAGAAACACAAACACACACACACACTACCACACAAAACAACGAAAACAAAAATATCAGGAACTAGCAATCACTGTTCATTAATATTCCTTAATATCAATAGACTCAATTCGCCTATAAAAAGACAAGGCTAGGCCAGGAAGTGGTGGCACATGCCTTTCAACTCAGCACTCAGGAGCCAAAGACAGGTAGATCTCTGTGAGTTCGAGGCCAGCCTGGTCTATAGAGTATAGTTTTCCTTAGTTATGATAAGAGATAAAGTATATAAATGTTGTAACTGTAATTATTGCTTGATAACTGTTTTGTTATATGTAATTTGTTATATGTAATTTAACTATGTTAAAGTTAAAACCTTCCTTTTATTTAAACAGAAAAAGGGAGATGATGTGGGATTCCCCTCTGTATGTTGTGAATATCACTGGTTAATAAAGAAGCTGCTTTGGGCCTGTTGATAGGGCAGAACTTAGATAGGCAGGGAAGAATAAACTGAATTCTGGGAGAAAGGGAATGGAGTTGGAGAGAAGCCATGGAGCCGCTGCCAGAGACAGACATGCTACAGCCTTGTTGGTAGGCCATGAGCCTCATCGTAAAATATAAAATACTGGAAATGGGTTAAATTAAGATGTAAGAGTTAGCCAATAAGAATCTAGAGCAAATGGGTCAAGCAGTGATTTAAATAATATAGCTCCTGTGTGGTGGTTTCAGTTCTGGGTGGCTGAGACAAACAAGCGCCCTTCTTCCGAAAGTTTGTCACACTAAATGCTTACATAAAGAAGCTGGGAAAACTGCGCACTAGTGAATTAACAGAACACCTGAAAGCTCTAGAACAAAAAGAAACAAACTCACCCAGAAAGAGTAGATAGTGTGAAATAATCAAATAGATAGCTGAAACCAATAAACAGAAACAAAAAAACAATACAAAGAGTCAATGACAAAAAAAAAGAGTTGGCTCTTCAAGAAAATCAACAAGATTGATAAAACTTTAAACTAACCAAAAGGCAGAGAGAGAATATCCAAATTAACAAAATCAGAAATGAAAAGGGTTACATAACAACAGACACAGAGGAAATACAGAGTAAAATCAGGTCATACTTCAAGCACTTGTACGCCACACAATTGAGAAACATAAAAGAAATGAACAATTTTCTGGATAAGTACCACATTCCAAAATTAAATCACAACCAGATAAGCAAATTATATAGACTAATGAAATAGAAAAAGTCATCAAAAGTCTGCTAACCAAAAGAAAAGCCAAGGTCCAGATGGTTTCAGTGCGGAATTCTACAAGAACTTCAAAGAAGAACTAATACCAATACTTTTCAAATTGTTCCACACAATAGAAACAGAAGGAACATTGCCAAACTCTTTTTACAAGGCTACATTTACCCTGATATCCAAACCACAGAAAGATGCAACTAAGAAAGAGAATTCCAGACCAATATCACTCATAAAAATTGATGTAAAAATACTCAATAACATACTGGCAAACTGAATCCAAGAACATATCAGAAACATCATCCACCATGACCAAGAAGGCTTGATCCCAGAGATGCAGGGATGGTTCAAAATACAAAAATCCATCAATGATCTCCACCATATAAACAAACTGAAAGAAAAAACTACACGATCATCTTATTAGATTGCCTTTGACAAAATTCAACACCCCTTCATTAACGGTCTTGGAAAGAGCAGGGATTCTAGGAACACACCTAAACATAGTAAAGGCAATACACAGCAAGCCAACAGTCCACAACAAACTAAATGGAGAAAAACTCAAAGCAATTCCACTAAAATCAGGAACAAAACAAGGCTGTCCCCTCTCTCCATATCTCTTCAATATAGTACTGGAAGTTCTAGCTAAAGCAATAAGACAACAAAGGAGATCAAGTGGATACAAATCAGAACACAAGAAGTCAAATTGTTGCTATTTGCTGATAATATGATAATATCCATAAATAACCCCAAAGATTCTACCAGAGAGCTCCTACAACTGATAAACACCTTCAGGAAAGCAGCAAGATACAAGATTAACTCAAAAAAATCAATGGCCCTCCTATATACAGATGATAAACAGGCCGAGAAAGAAATCAGAGAATCATCACCCTTTACAATAGCCACAAATGACATAAAATACCTTGGGGTAACTCTAACCAAACAAATGAAGGACGTGTATGACAAGAACTTTAAATCTTTGAAGAACAAAACTGAAGAAGACACCAGAAAATGCAAAGATCTCCCATGCTCTTGGGTAAGTAGTATTAACACAGTAAAAAAATGGCAATCTTACCAAAAGCAATCAACAGATTCAATGCAGTACTCATCAAAATTCCAGAAAAAATCTTCCCAGACTTCAAAAGAACAATACTCAACTTCATATGGAATAATAAAAATAAAACAGTATAGCCAAAACAATCTTGGACAATAAAGAAACTTCTGGAGGCATCACCATTTCTTGCTTTTAAGTCTACCATAGAGCTACAGTAATGATAACAGATTAGTATTGGCATAAAAACAGATAGGAGGACCAATGGAATCAAATTGAAGACCCAGATATTAATCCAGATATCTATAAACACTTGATATTGACAAGAAGTTAAAATTATAAAATGGAAAAAAGAAAGCATATTTAAAACATGGTGCTAACATATCTGGTGTTGGCACGTAGAAGAATAAAAATAGTTTCATATTTATCACCATGCACAAAATTCAAATCAAAATGACTCAAATACCTCAGCATAAAAACAACCACACTGAGCCTCATAGAAGAGAAAGTGGGAAGTACCCTTGACTGTATAGGCACAGGAGACCACTTCCTAAACATAACCCCAGCAGCACAGACACTGAGAGAAACAATTAATAAATGGTATCTCCTAAAAGTGAGAAGCTTCTATAAAGCTAAGGACATGGTCAGCAGAACAAAATGGCAGCCCACAGAATGGGAAAAGAACTTTACCAACCCCACATCTGACAGAGGACTAATCTCAAAAATATACAGATAACTCACGAAACTACACCACAAAAGAATAAATAATCCTGTTGCGGGAGGTCCTTCCACTCCTCCAACCAATAGCTGCTGAGATACCAGCCCATTGGGACATGGTCTCTTTCCCTTTAAAAAAGTGGCTACTTCCCTCCGCTCTCTCTCTTCACTTCCTGCTCCACTGGCGACTAGACTCCCTTCCTGGTTGTGCAGAGGGCTGTTGTCTGGGACGGTGATTTGTAAGTTTCTTCCTCTTTAAATAAATACCACCCTATTAATCATAATTACAAACTGGTGTGACGATCCCACCCAGCTTGCATCCAGAACCCTCCCTTCTTCGGCCCCTCTGTCCTCTGTGGACACATAACATCTCCCAGCTCAGCCTGTCTGGGCGCTGGGTCCAAATCCTCAGGGCACCCAAGTGGGTGGGAGTTCCTTTGTTTCAACAGCCTGCCTGCACCTAAGAAGGTAGGCGCTTTGTTTACGAGCTACCCAACCAGCACGGAGACCTGATCTTGGCGCTAGGAGAGCCAGCAAGGGGTGAGTTGCTGATCCCGTGGCTCCAGCCTGGGACAGGGAATTCGGAAGTTCCTCAACCCTCTATCCTTCCTGGGCTCTCTGCAGGGCCTCTACTCCCTGCATACTGCCTCTTTCTTCCTATCCCACCCAGCTTGCATCCAGAACCCTCGCTTCTTTGGCCCCTCTGCCCTCTGTGGACACATAACATCTCCCAGCTCAGCCTGTCTGGGAGCTGGATCCGAAACTGCAGGGCACCCAGGTGGGCGGGTGATGTGGGAGTGTCATATATCAATCTGTTGATTTCATTGGTTAAATAATAAAGGAACTGCTTGGCCCTCATAGGTTAAAACATAGGTGGGAGGAGTAAACAGAATAGAATGTCAGTAGGAAGAGGAAGTGAGCTCAGAAACCATGCAGCTCCGCTCACAGACATCACGCAGCTCCTCTCAGGGCAGACGCGAGGCATGAAGCTCAGACCCAGGATGGACGTAGGCTAGAATCTTCCTGGTAAGCGCACCTAGGGGTGCTACACACCTTATTAGAAATGGGCTAGTCCAGGTGCGAGAGTTAGCCGAGAAGAGGCTAGATATCATGGGCCAAGCAGTATTTAAAAGAATACAGATTGTGTGTTGTTATTTCGGGGCATAAGCAAGCTGAGCAGGCAGCTGGGGTGCTGGGGACGCAGCCCCGGCCGCCCCTATTTCAACAAATGGCGCCCACGTGGACAACTGTATCCACATAAAGCCTGAGACAGCTTGGGAAGTAATTCTAGAACAAAATGAAACCATTGCACCTGGTTTCTTGGTAGCAGCAGTTTCTCGGGTCTGCTCTGCTTGCTAGAAGCAATCAAGCGCTCTCATTAAGAGAGGCTTCCTGACTCACCTTTAGCTGTAAATCCCTGCAGCTCATTAAGAGGTCCTGCCACAAAACACTTAAACAATGTTGACGAAAAGCTGAAAGCATGCTTTTCGGTTTTCAGCCGTAGCAGGAAAAAAGCTGCGCCGTTTAAAAATGCCGGCTTTCTGGGCTGTCCTGCCAGGGCAAACTCTGACTCTTTTATGCAGGCGGTTCGTGCGGTTTGCAAGCACAGGCTGCTGAAGCTCGCTTGCTGGCAGGGACCTTGAAATGCCATAGAGTTGTGGCGGTAAACATGGCTACAGCCAGTACCTCAGCCATGAGGCTGCAAAGCTAAGGAATGGGCTGGATCCAGCCATCAAAGCCATGGCTTTAGTCCTACTGATATCGCTTGGTAATTTAAAGGCTCGTGTGGTCAAAAAAAAGAGAGATATACAGTAAAGAGAGATTCAAAGACAAAGAAAATTTCTAAATGGTTTACAGTGTGTTAAAAATATATGCAAGCTAAAAGTTAAAAGTTCTTAAAAGTAAAAAAAGGAAGAAAGTAATTGGGTGTGGTAGTACACACCTTTAATCCCAACACTTGGGAGGCAGAGGGAGATTGACCTCTGTGACTTCAAGGTGTGGTAGCACACGCCTTTAATCCCAGTGCCTAGAAGGCAGAGACAAACAGATCTCTGTGAGTTCAAGGTGTGGTAGCATACACCTTTAATCCCAATGCCTGGGAGGCAGAGACAGGCGGATCTCTGAGAGTTCAAGGACAGCCTGGTCTACAGAGTTATTCCAGGACAAAGATACAGAGAATATAAAATAAAAGTAAAAATAAACGAAATAGAGGTTAAAGTAAAGCGCACAAAGATGGAAAATACACAGAGAATTTTGATACTGTATGCTATTATGCTCTGTTTGAATCGTTTGAATACTGAGGAAGGACTAACAGCTGCTAAAAGATATTTGTTTATAAATGCTGCTGAACTAAACCAACGTAGATATTCTGAAAATGTCTTGACTTTGAAATTTGGATCTAAGGACATGATGCTTTGGAAAGGAGTTTCTTATTTTGTCTTCACAGAGG
Organism: Neodon shergylaensis; assembly: GCA_025134845.1. Taxonomy (NCBI): domain Eukaryota; kingdom Metazoa; phylum Chordata; class Mammalia; order Rodentia; family Cricetidae; genus Neodon; species Neodon shergylaensis. Next base: position 45,067 of record JABTXL010019066.1, read on the forward strand.
ATGAGACCCTGTTCATTTCTTCTATTCCGATATGGTATGATCAACCACGCCCTCCTGAAGAATTGCTGTAAACATCTTCAGAAAATTGCTTTGCTCAACTGCCAACTGAGATGAAACTAGCACACAGGTTATACCATGAAAGACCTAATTAACGACGCCCCCATTCAGCAGGAAGCAGTTTGGAGAGAAAAAACTGCGCCCATGTTCCCAAATATGGTTTATAAACGTTCTTTTACATTTAAAGGGGGAAATGACATAGGTATGAATAATTTACATTGATACGGATTTTGCGTTAGTGATTTAAATTTAAGGTCAATTTTGTTATATGTATATGTGTTTCTGATCTTGATTGAGGTATTGTGATTGTGTAGTTTATGTAAAAACGTAATGTATATTGGTTGTTAATGGATAATCAATAATAGTCAAGCTTGTAGCATGTTAATTAAGATTTTCTAGATGTACATAGATATATTTTAGATAGGCATTCTTCATATCTTTCAAGGATTATAGAATATGGCATTTTAAATGTTTTAATAACTTAGGGTTTTTCATGACAATGAGACATGTCTGCTCCTGGCAGCACCAATCTACTTCAAGAAGAAGATGGGCATTGAAGAGGATCCTATGGAATTTGATAGCCATTTGGGCAAGAAAACTGCTCTTGCCTGGACTATTGCATAAACTGGACACAGAGAAGCCGCAGAGAGAGAACTACTGAACTTGCCTAAAGGTGAGATGATCTTTCGGGGTTCCTGATTCATGAAGGAGTCTGCGAGACATTCTGCAGGACAAGCAGATAGTGACTGCCTTTGAAATTTCCTGCTTTGTGGAAATGTCTGCTGGAAACTATGGGCCTGTAGGCCGAAGATGGATGCCCCAACGGTACAGAGGAACTTTGGGTGACTGTCCAGGCAGCAAGATGTCTATGTCATTTCTAGAGTTTAAAACTTGCTTTTTTCTTGTTTGCTTAGGAAATATTGTATCTTTCTGGAGTCTTTGATGGAGTTAAGAATAGTTAGTTATAGTTATACTTTTCCTTAGTTATGATAAAGATTATTGTAATTTTTACTTGATAACTTTTGTTATGTGTAATTTTGCTATGTTAAAGTTAAAACCTTTCCTTTTTTGTTTAACAGAAAAAGGGGAAGTGATGTGGGAGTGTCATATATCAATCTGTTGATTTCATTGGTTAAATAATAAAGGAACTGCTTGGCCCTCATAGGTTAAAACATAGGTGGGAGGAGTAAACAGAATAGAATGTCAGTAGGAAGAGGAAGTGAGCTCAGAAACCATGCAGCTCCGCTCACAGACATCACGCAGCTCCTCTCAGGGCAGACGCGAGGCATGAAGCTCAGACCCAGGATGGACGTAGGCTAGAATCTTCCTGGTAAGCGCACCTAGGGGTGCTACATACCTTATTAGAAATGGGCTAGTCCAGGTGCGAGAGTTAGCCGAGAAGAGGCTAGATATCATGGGCCAAGCAGTATTTAAAAGAATACAGTTTGTGTGTTGTTATTTCGGGGCATAAGCAAGCTGAGCAGGCGGCTGGGGTGCTGGGGACGCAGCCCCGGCCGCCCCTATTTCAACAGGCGGGAGTTCCTTTGTTTCAATAGCCTGCTACCCAACCAGCACGAGGACCTGAGTTCGGTGCTAGGAGAGCCAGCAAGGGGAGAGCCAGCACAGAATAGGCGCTTTGTTTACGAGCTACCCAACCAGCACGGAGACCTGATCTCAGCGACAGGAGAGCCAGCACTGGGCACGGAGACCTGATCTTGGTGCCAGGAGAGCCAGCATTGGGGAGAGCCATCATTGGGCAATGAGATCTGATCTCGGCACCAGGAGAGCTATCACTGGGGAGAGCCATCACTGGGAAGGTACATCAGTAGGCAAGAAGACCTGATCCTGTTAAAGAAGATCCATAGGGGGAGCATTCAGAGGAAGAGATGGGCAGGCGCCAATGCAAGAATTCACCCAACAATCTGAAAAGCAACATGAAACCACCAGAAACCAGCGACCTCACAACAGGAGGACATGAACACCTTAATCAAGAAGAAGTAGAAAAAATTGACTTTATGAAAGTGATTGACGCCCTTAAACAGCATGTAAAGAACACCCTTATAGAAATGGATGAGAAATATAACAGAAAGTTTGAAGAATTGAATAAATCAGTGAATGACACCCTAGAAAACCAAGGAAAAACAATCAAACAGATAATGGAAACAGTTCAAGACTTGAAAACTGAAATGGAGGCAAAGAAGGAAACACAAACAGAGGTTCGGCTGGACATGGAAATTTTAAGTAAACAAACAGAGACTACAGAAACAAGCATAACCAACAGAATACAAGAGATAGAAGAAAGAATCTCTGATTCTGAAGATACCATAGAGAAAATAAACACACTGATCAAAGAAAACAGCAAGTCCAACAAACTTTCATCACAAAACATTCAGGAAATCTGGGACACAGTAAAAAGACCAAACCTGAGAATAATAGGTGTAGAAGAAGGGGAAGAAGTGCAGCTCAACGGTCCAGAAAATATATTTAATAAAATTATAGAAGAAAACTTTCCCAACCTAAAGAAAGATATACCTATGAAGGTTCAAGAAGCATACAGAACACCAAATAGGCTGGATCAAAAAAAAAACATCCCCTCGCCATATAATAATCAAAACACAAAGCATACAGAATAAAGAAAGAATATTAAGAGCTGCAAAGGAAAAAGGCCAAGTTACTTATAAAGGTAAACCTATCAGACTTGCACCTGACTTCTCCATGGAAACCATGAAAGCCAGAAGGTCCTGGATAGATGTATTGCAGAAACTAAGAGACTATGGATGCAAGCCCAGACTACTATACCCAGCCAAGCTTTCGTTCACTATAAATGGAGAAAATAAAACTTTCCAGGATAAAAACAAATTTAAACAATATGTAGCCACAAATCCAGCCTTACAGAAAGTAATAGAAGGAAAAGCACTAACCAAGGAGTCCAGCAATGACCACAATAACTGAGACATCTAGAGACCTTTCACCAACACAACTCAAGGAAGGGAAACACACAAACTCCACGACTAAAAAAGTGACTGGAGTTAACAACCACTAGTCATTATTATCACTTAATATCAATGGATCAACTCACCTATAAAAAGACACAGGCTAAAAGATTGGATAAGAAAACAGGATCCAACATTCTGCTGTTTACAAGAAAAACACCTCAACCACAAAGACAGGCACCTACTCAGAGTAAAGGGCTGCGAAAAGGCTTATCAAGCAAATGGACCTAAGAAACAAGTAGGTGTGGCCATACTAATCTCTAACAAAGTTGACTTCAAACTTAAATCAATCAAAAGAGATGGAGAGGGGCATTCTATACTCATAACAGGGACAGTTCATCAGGATGAAGTCTCAATTCTGAATATCTATGCCCCTAATATAAAAGCACCCATGTACATAAAAGAGACATTGCTAAAACTCAAGGCAGCCATCAAACCGCACACACTAATAGTAGGAGACTTCAACACTCCTCTCTCACCAATGGACAGGTCAATCAGACAGAAACCTAACAGAGAAACAAGAGAATTAATGGAGGTAATGAAGCAAATGGACTTAACAGACATCTATAGAACATTCCACCCAAATAGGAAAGAATATACCTTCTTCTCTGCAGCTCATGGAACCTTCTCGAAAATTGACCACATAGTCGGTAACAAAGCAAACATCCACAATTACAAAAAAATATTAGTAACCACCTGTGTCTTATCAGATCACCATGGATTAAAGTTAGAATTCAACAACAAGGCTACTCCCAGAAAGCCTACAAATTCATGGAAACTGAACAGTCAACTACTGAACCACACCTGGATTAAGGAAGAAAGAAAGAAAGAAATTAAAGGGAGACTTGATCTCGGCGATAGGAGAGCCAGCAAGGGGTGAGTTGCTGATCCCGTGGCTCCAGCCCAGGACAGGGAACTCGGAAGTTCCTCAACCCCCTATCCTTCCTGGGCTCTCTGCAGGGCCTCTACTCCCTGCATACTGCCTCTTTCTTCCTATCCCACCCAGCTTGCATCCAGAACCCTCGCTTCTTTGGCCCCTCTGCCCTCTGTGGACACATAACATCTCCCAGCTCAGCCTGTCTGGGCGCTGGGTCCAATTCCTCAGGGCACCCAGGTGGGCGGGAGTTCCTTTGTTTCAATAGCCTGCCTGCACCTAAGAAGGTAGGCGCTTTGTTTACAAGTTACCCAACCAGCACGGAGACCTTATCTCGGTGCTAGGAGAGCCAGCACTGGATAGGCACTTTGTTTACGAGCTACCCAATCAGCACGGAGACCTGATCTCAGCGACAGGAGAGCCAGCACTGGGCACGGAGACCTGATCTTGGCGCCAGGAGAGCCAGCATTGGGGAGAGCCATCATTGGGCACGGAGATCTGATCTCTGCACCAGGAGAGCTATCACTGGGGAGAGCCATCATTGGGAAGGTACATCAGTAGACAAGAAGACCTGATCCTGTTAAAGAAGATCCATAGGGGAGCATTTGGAGGAAGAGATGGGCAGGCGCCAATGCAAGAATTCACCCAACAATCT
>JABTXL010019066.1:64645-87327 GCA_025134845.1 Neodon shergylaensis
GAACATGGGATGTACTCACTCATAATTGGTTTCTAGCCATAAATAACGGTCACGGAGTATATAGTGGTGAACCTAAAGAAGCTAAATAAGAAGGTGAACCCAAGGAAAAACATATAATTATCCCCTTGGATATGGGAAGTAGACAAAATTCCCGGGAGAAAATTTGGGATCTTGGGGGTGGGGTGGGATGGGAGCATCAGGGGATGGGGAGAGAAAAGTGAGAAGGGGAGGATGAGGGAAACTTGGGGAAACAGGATGATGGGAATAAAGGAAGGTTGGATAGGGGAGCACGGAAGCACAATTCTTAGTTAAGGGAGCCACCTTAGGGTTGGCAAGAGACTTGAACCTAGAGTGGCTCCCAGGAGCCCAAGGCGAGGTCCCCAGTTAGTTCCTTGGGCAGTTGAGGATAGGGAACCTGAAATGACCCTATCCTACACCAATGCTGACGAATATCTTGCATATCACTATAGAACCTTCATCTGGTGATGGATGGAGATAGTCACAGAGACCCACACTGGAGCACCGGACTGAGCTCCCAAGTTCCCAATGAGGAGCGGAAAGAGGGAGAACATGAGCAAGGAAGTCAGGACCACGAGGGGTGCACCCACCCACTGAGACAGTGTGGCTGATCTATTGGGAGCTCACCAAGACCAGCTGGACTGTGACGGAAGAAGCATGGGATAAAACCAGACTCTCTGAACATGGCGAACAATGGGGGCTGATGAGAAGCCAAGGACAATGGTCTGGGGTTTTGATCCTACTTCAAGTTCAGGCTTTGTGGGAGCCTAGCCCCCTTGGATGTTCACCTTCCTAGACATGGACAGAGGGGGGAGGGCCTTGGACTTTCCACAGGGTAGGGAACCCTGACTGCTCTTTGGACTGGAGAGGGAGGGGGAGAGGAGTGGGGGGAGGGGGAGAAGGGTGGGACGAGGGGGAGGGAAATGGGAGGCTGGGAGGAGGCAGAAATTTTTTTCTTTCTTTTTCTCAATAAAAAAAAAAACAAAAATAAACTGGTGTGGTATTGTTCGTGACTTACGCCTTCATCTGGTGCCCGAATATTTGGCTCTTAGGATCTCTCCTTCCCCCTCTCGGCTACTGGCCGCGAGTTCGTCTTGGTGCAAGCCGCAGCCTGTGCCTTGCTGCAGCCTTGTGGCCTGTGCCTTGTGGCAGCCTTGTAGCCTGTGCCTTGTGCGTGGAGCCAGCAGTTTAATATAAATTATCACGCACTGGCTTTTCTTGCTGCAGTTCTTTATATTTTCCCTTTAGACACCTCAGATTGACTTCAAGTCCCCACGCACCCTATCCTCTGCCTCCTCTCGTGGATTTAAACTCCTCAGGCCTGCGTAGTCTCTGCCTGCATGGTTTGCTCTTTTCTGAGTCGTTTTAAATCTCCCTTGCAAGTACAGCTCTTAAGCGGTGCGAACCAGAGCATGCGGTTGCCGAAAGCTGCAACTCCTCAGGGTGACTCTATCACGTGGAGGCATACACGGCTTCCGGATTACTCTTCTCTACCCCTGGATTCTGGGTTTATGGTTCTGTGTACAGAATTGATTTAATTACATTTACTTTGTTGAGCAACTTGCATTTCCCAGTTTTTAACAAATACTAGGCAGACCCCGTTTTCGTCTCGACTTGGCAACAGCGCCACCTGCTGGATAACAGGTAATATGGCAGATTTTGTTTCCAACATGAATTTCACTGTTTGGCTGCCAATACAATGGGATATATCATGCAAAGTTTATATGACTATGGGGATAACTTAATTTACTGGTTACTAGTTTTCAGTATTCTTTTGCATATTCTATCATTTAGGAAGAATATGGCACTCCTAAGAACCATACTACCTTTACTAGAAACTCATGCAGGTCAGGAGATTCAGGATTCAAAAGAGACAATAATAAAAAGACTTGAAATTCTTGAAGAAATTATTGGAGCTGGTGAACAGAGTAATAAGGCACAAGGACAGGATACAATGCCAACACCAGCTGTTAGAACTGGCTTACCCAGGGTTTTAGTGGCATACCCTATACTTAATTCTGACAAAGCGCCAACTTCTAAAGGCTCAAAGGGAGTCAGAGAAGCTAGATGGACGCCAATAGCAATGAATGATCTAAAAGAAATTAAGCAGGCTATTGTTAATTTTTGCTTGCATAATGTATATGTTAAGGAAATGATAAGGACTTGGGCTTCTAATGCTAGAGCTACCCCCTATGATTTCCATCAGTTAGTGTCTGCAGTTTTAGATAATGGACCTTCCTTGATGTTTGGAATCTATTTCAGAGAAGAATCCAAACATATGGAACAGCAAGGAAGAGCAAAAGGTGTGGAGGTTTCCCAAGATCAAATTCTTGGTGCAGGAGAATATGCTGATCCACAGATCCAAGCTCTTTATGAAGATGAAGTACTGTGTCTATGTCACCAAGCAGCTTTAAATGCTTGGAATAGGATACAAGATCCAACAAAAAGGGTTGAATCATATACCAGAATTAGGCAGGGACAGAGAGAACCCTTTATTGACTTTTTACAAAGATTAATTAAGGTTCTGGACATAGGGGTAACAGACCCAGAATCTAGACGAATACTTCTTGAATCTCTAGCTTTTGAGAATGCAAACATAGAATGCAAAAAGATAATTGGGCCTTTAAAGTCTAGATCAGCACCTATGGATGAATGGATTCAGCATACAATGAATGTTGAGACGTTTAGCTATAATGATGAACCTTGGGTAGGAGAAGCGATTTCCACAGCAATGAGGAGACATCAAACTGCCAGGTGTTTTAATTGTGGTAAATTAGGACATCTGAAAAGGGATTGCAGGCACAGAATTTCTAGGAATAATATCTCCTCTGGGAATGACAAAAATAGGAGACCTAGGCCTTCAGGTATATGTAGGAGATGCGGTAAAGGCCGTCATTGGTCCAACAAATGCAGGTCAACAACAGACAAACAAGGCAACCCGATACTGTCGGGAAACTCCTTGAGGGGCCTCTTGCAGGCCCCCAAGCCAACAGTGGCCCAGTCATTCCTAGTCACAGTGGAGAACGTGCCTCACCAAGAAAATTAAAAGCTCCAATTTCTGCTGTAAAAAGTAATACTGGTCTAAATGATGAATTATGCATGGAGAATGAGTCAAAAAACCCAGTAGGACAGAGTAAACATATATTTTGGCAGACTTCTATTAACGATCAAAGACCAAAGCTAAGAGTCTGTATAAATGGCACTTTTATTGAAGGCTTATTAGACACAGGTGCGGATGTAAGTATCATTACCCCAGAGTCTTGGCATCCGAATTGGCCTCTTCAAGAGGTAGATGTTCAGTTTCTGGGAATTGGAACCCTATCTCGTGTAAAACAAAGCACAAGATGGGTTGAATGCATAGGGCCCAAAGGGCAAATAGGAAGACTAAGGCCATATATAGCCAATATTGCAATAAATTTATGGGGCCGTGGCCTGCTACAGCAATGGAATAGCCAGATTAACATTCCTGTAGTTCCAGGAACTCATAATTCTGGGAAAGATATGATGAGGTATTATAGAAAAAGGTCACCAGCCATTCAGGCTGTACAAGAACATACAGCAAATACCAAACCTTTAGAGGTACCAACAGCCCTACCTTTAAAACAATGACCTCTAGCTGAAGATAAATTGCAGGCATTGGAACAGCTGCTGCAAGAGCAACTAGATGCTCACCATATTGAAGAATCAACCAGCCCTTGAAATTCTCCTGTGTTTGTTGTAAAAAAGAAATCTGGTAAATGGAGAATGGTGACAGATCTAAGAGCTGTCAACAAAGTAATTCAACCTATGGGCCCACTACAATCTGGAATTCCTTTGCCTTCTCTATTACCAAAAGGATGGCCTCTTATAGTTATTGATTTGAAAGATTGTTTTTTCACTATACCGTTACAAGAAAAGGATAGAGAAAAATTTGCCTTCATAGTGCCGACTTATAATAATTCTCAGCCTAATAGGAGATATCAATGGACTGTCCTCCCACAGGGTATGCTCAATAGTCCTACATTGTGCCAATATTTTGTAAGTAAGCCATTGGAAATAATTCGTAAACAATTCCCCAAGTCCATAATTTATCATTACATGGATGACATCTTGTTATCTGATTCAAATAAAGATACTTTAGAAAGGATGTTTGAAGAAGTAAAGAAAGTCTTGCCTAGGTGGGGATTACAAATTGCCCCTGAAAAGATTCAAAGAGGAAATTCTATTAATTACCTAGTTTACAGAATAGGGTTAGAGAAAATTAAAACACAAAAGGCACAAATTAGGAGAGACCGGTTAAAGACTCTTAATGACTTCCAAAGATTGTTAGGAGACATTTCCAGTCTACGACCAGCTGTTGGGATAACACCTGATCTAATAGTTCATTTAAACAAAACCTTAGATGGTGATAAAGATTTGAATAGTCCAAGAAAACTAACAGCTGAAGCAGAAAAGGAACTGACAATGATTGAGGAAAAATTACAGGAGGCACATGTGGATAGGGTGAACCCAAATCTTAGCTGCATCCTAATCATATTGCCTTCCAGAATTTCTCCTACAGGGATTCTAATGCAGAGGGAAGATATTATTTTAGAGTGGATATTTATACCTAATAAGCCAAGTAAAAAATTAAAAACTTATGTGGAAAAAGTCTCTGAATTAATTATAAAAGGTAAGCTGAGACTTCGTCAACTAGCGGGTATAGACCCAGCAGAAATTATAGTGCCTTTTACTACTGAAGAAATAAAAAAGTTATGGGAAGACAATGAACCGTGGCAAAGAGCTTGTGCCATTTTTTTTGGGAGAAATTAATAGCAACTATCCCAAAAGTGGTAGACTTAACCTCATAAAAAGAACTTCTTGGATTCTTCCTAGAATTGTACGTGATGCTCCAATAACTGGAGCTCGTACATTCTATACTGATGCAAATAAATCAGGGAAAGCAGGTTACAAGTCAGATGAATTGAGTAAGGTGGAACAAAGCCCTTATAATTCTGTCCAGAAGGCAGAATTATATGCCATTCTTATGGTGCTAAGGGATTTTAAAGAACCTCTTAATATAGTTACAGATTCACAATATGCAGAAAGAGTTATCTTGCATATTGAAACTGCTGAATTTATACCAGATGACACAGAGTTGACTTCATTGTTTATCCAGGTACAAGACATAATCAGGAACAGGCTCTGTCCGATGTACATAACACACATCCGGTCCCATACAGGTCTGCCTGGTCCTCTAGCACAAGGTAACGCTGAGATTGATCAATTATTAATTGGAAGCGTGTTGCAGGGCTCAGAATTTCATAAAAAGCATCATGTCAATAGTAAAGGCCTAAAGAAAGAATTTTCCATTACTTGGCAACAAGCTAAGGACATTATAAAGAGATGTCCTACTTGTTCTATCTATAATTAAGCACCGTTGCCTTCAGGGAGTAACCCAAAGGGTACTAAGAGAAATAAAATCTGGCAGATGGATGTGTTCCACTTTATGGAATTTGGTAAATTAAAATATGTACACCACACCATAGACACGCATTCAGGTTTTCAATGGGCTACTGCCCTGAGCTCAGAAAAGGCTGATTCAGTAATCACACATTTATTGGAAGTTATGGCCATCATGGGTATACCTGCACAAATAAAGACAGATAATGGTCCAGCATATGTATCTAAGAAAATGAAACGCTTCTTTGATTATTATAATATAAAACACATTACAGGTATACCAAATAATCCTACAGGTCAGGCAGTTATAGAAAGATCAAATCGTACTATAAAGGATATGCTGAACAAACAGAAAGGGACCGAAAATACCCCCAGAAATAGATTACATAATGCTTTATTAACCTTGAATTTTCTTAACGCTATGAGAAAGGAATGACAGCAGCAGAAAGACATTGGATAATGGAAAAGTCTGCTGAACTAAATCAACCGATTTATTTCAAAGATGTGCTGACCTCTCAATGGAAGCCAGGAGATGTGCTACGTTGGGGAAGGGGTTTTGCTCTTGTTTCCACAGGAGAAGAAAAATTGTGGATACCATCAAAATTAATAAAGTTTCGATTTGAAGAGGAGAAACCTCTTGGAAAGGAGAAATGACAACTCATCCACAATGATGACATTCATACAGGTGGTAAGAAAAACATCTATAATGGGGGCAGGGTTCTGTTCTTATCTCCACAGGAAAACACTCATCTTTGAAAAATTCAAGGGACCCTGGATGTTTGGATACTGACAGGTGGAAAAATACCTGCCCATAGGAAATATCAAGAAAACTGAATGGATTGTGTAAGTAAAATATATTAAACCATATTTCTGAATTTATAGAGCTGGTTTTGAAGTTGGACTCTGGCTCAGTCCCTCTTCAATTCCAAGCCTGTTAGTAAGAGAAAAATCCAGAGTTTCTGGAGTTTCTGTCTCATGTCAAGAGCCATGATATGGAACAGAAAGAAATATGAGTTTAGAAAACATCTTTGCTTTTCTTCATATCTATCATACCTTTCATTGAATATATCTATCATGCCTTTCATTGAATATATATATATATATATATATATATATATGATTAATGTTTTAAGTTTTTTACAATGAACAATAAGTCTTTCCTGAAGTGACATTTGAAGTTTCCAGGAAGAAGATGGGGCCCCACAACAACAACTCTACCTGGTTGATATGATGTCATGATACTGATAGCGCTACTACAAGACCTGTTTTGGGTACCAGCTGCACAAGACGATCCCAACTTGGTTAGCTGAAATGGTACACATCTTGTACAACATTCTGGCCAGACCTCCACAAAATACTCAGAGACTATTTGCAATTTTAAGAGACATTGATCTTGAAATTTAACCATCATTTTACTTTCACAGGATCCCCCAGAAAGAACGTCGCCCCTATGACAGCTGGAAGTAATTCTAGAGGACGACGTCCCCTCTCCCAGTAAAGTTTGCCCCTGGGTTTAGGGACATCATTTAGGGGTTGGGAGGTTGGGGGAGGAATTTTATAAGCTCAGGGATCATTTTGAAAAAAAAAAAGAGGGATGATGGGATAATAGATTTATAATTGTGAATTACTGTTTTTAGACAAATATATTGTTATCGATTCTTGTATATTGATACAAAGTTAAATTATATTGACTATTGTATGCATGCATGTTTCTACCTCTGTTTAAAATTTTTTTATATATTGACATATATTGTATTGATATATATATTGTATGTATTTACCATATTGCAGTGTACATTTCTACCTCTGATTAAGATACTTATATATTGTTTGTGTATTGATATATATTTACCATATTGCAATGTATATTTGTACATTGTTTATATTTGGAGGTCATTGTCCTTATTTGTTTCACAGTCGTTTATTGTCTTAGTCTTTAAGTTAGATAGATATTGAGAATTATATAGATTAATAGTCATCTAAGTTTGTCATTTATAATTAGACTAATCAGGTTCTTTAGATATATAGAGATTATACTCAGTATAGATAGATAATCTTCAACCTCTTCAAAGAGCTGTAGAAAATGGCCTTTAATCTAACTCAGAGTTTTGTGGTAGTGAGACACAATTGCTCCTGGCAACACCGCTCTATTCCCGAGAGAATGTTGAGCACCAAAGACACTCCACCTGGAGCCTTTCTTTTTGGCAGAACTGGCCTTGGGGCAAAGAAATGCCCATACCTCAACCACTGACAGAGATACAGAGCTTGCATCAGTGGATAAAACAGGACTGTCATATCCTGCCAAGACAGGGTAAGATAGTTTTGAAAAGTTGCTTGCCTTTGAAAATGGTATATCAGTTATGTTAGGCCTTAGCCAAAGTTGGTTGCTTCAACGCTGCAAACGTGACTTTGGGTGATTGCCCAGGTAGCTAGTTGTCTCTGTGATTTGTTGCATGTTTTGGAAGTTGTTTTACTGAACTTCGTAATTACCCAGGTAACATTATTTCCCTTCTCAGATCTTCGATGGGGTTGAAGACTTTATAAATGTAGTTACTTTTCTCTCATGACTTGGCCAAGTTATTTATTATACAAGACCTAAGCTAGTTAGAATAGGATATTTGTACTTATTGTATATAATTTCATAGTAGGTTTAGAACTCTCTTACTTAAACAAAAGGGGGAGGTGTTGCGGGAGGTCCTTCCGCTCCTCCAACCAATAGCTGCTGAGATACCAGCCCATTGGGGCGTGGTCTCTTTCCCTTTAAAAAAGTGGCTACTTCCCTCCGCTCTCTCTCTTCACTTTCTGCTCCGCCGGCGACTAGACTCTCTTCCTGGTTGCGCAGAGGGCTGTTTTCTGGGATGGTGATTTGTAAGTTTTTTCCTCTTTAACTAAATACCACCCTATTAATCATAATTACAAACTGGTGTGGCATTGTTCGTGACTTACGCCTTCATAATCCAATAAAAATGGGATATAGACTCAAACAGAGAACTCTCAATAGACTGAAAGACACTTAAGAAAATGTTCGATATCCTTAGCCATCACAGAAATTCAAATTAAAAGTGACACTGAGATACCCCCTTACACCTGTCAGAATGGTTAAGATCAAAAACACTGATGATAGCTTATGCTGGAGAAGATGTGGAATAAGGGCAACACTCCTCCATTGCTGGTGGGAGTGTAACCTTGTGCAGCCTCTTTGGAAATTAGCATGGCAGTTTCTCAAAAACATAGGAATCAATCTACCTCAGGATCTAGCAATACCACTTTTGGGCATATACCCAAAGAATACTCAATCATACCACAAGGACATTTGCCCAACTATATTCATAACAGCATTATTCATAATAGCCAGAACCTGAAAAAACCTAGATGCCCCTCAACTGAAGAACTGATAGAGTACTACTCAGCAGTAAAAAAATGGCATCTTGAAATTTGTAAGGAAGTAGACAGAACTAGAAAATATCATCCTAAGTGAGTTAACCCAGACCCAGAAAGACAAATATAATATGTACTTTCTCATACGTGGATATTAGACATAAAGAAAATAATAACCAGCCTACAGCCCACAACCCCAGAGAATGTAGACAAACAAAGAGAACCCTAAGAGACACATACATGGATCAACTTAGGAAGGCAAAAAAGACAAGATCTCCTGAGTAGATTGGGAGCATGGGGGCAGAGGGAGTGTGGAACAGGAGATGAGTAGAAGGAATGGAAGTGGGGAAAATGAATATCTCAATAAAACAAAAAAATGTACTACATTTATAATGTCCAATACATTAGTATTTGGCAAATTCAGAGAACATATGCTATTATCTATCTTGGTAAGTCCAAAGTTTTTACCTAATTTGATTTCTATTATAACCAAGAAAGACTGTAACTATAACTATCTAGTCTCTAACTCCTTCAGAGACCTGAGAAGGATATAATAGTATCTGAGTAAACAGGAATTGAAGAGTAAGAAACTTCCAAAACCATAAAATCATAGAGGCATCTGGGTGCGTGGACACTCACCCCAAGGTTTCTCTGTAATGTTGGGGCATCCATCTTTAGCCTACAGTCCTAGAATATCTGACAGACTTTTATGTAAAGCAGGATTGTCCTACCTTATCTTGGCAAAGTTAGGCAGTCACTTTCTTTTGTGCTCTGTTTATCCAGTTTGGACAGTATATTGTCACTGGTCAAGGCAAGGGAAGTTTCTTTCTAAAATGGGTATCTTTACCACATATTAAAGCAAATTCCAAATGGAGTTTTTTTTTATGTCTGCCATCCTCTTTTTGAGCAAATTGGAACAGATGTGTCTCACTGTAATGAAAAGACCTATGTTATTAAAACATTAAAATGTCATATCCTGTAGGTTTCTGGTGTTTGAAAACCATCTATTTATTTAAAGTATGTCTCTGACTGACCTTGAAATTATACCTAACATGATTATAAGTTTGATTGTTATAGATAACTAACTACTAACATGTATTTCTTTATTATCCTAAAAAGCTTTCAAGGAAAGAACTTGAAATTATATTTTTAAAAGAGCTGCATAGGTACAATACCTTAAACAATAACTAGAAACATATAATACAGTGTAACAAAAATAACCTTAAATTTGTATCAACATCCAAAAATATCTTAAACAAGAGTAGGTACACATATAATATGCTAACAAAAATAACCTTAAATTTGTATCAATAAACAAAAATCCATTCCAATGTAAAATATTTGAGATTAATAGTTGTTTTTAGTTTAAAGTAGATTCAATAATCTGCCCTTTCATCCTATCATTTTCATGCAGCCTTTTTTTCTTTTCAGAATGAGATCCTTGAATCCAACCTCCCTTGTTTAGTTTCCTCCTTGACCATGACCAATAAAAACTTGTAACTGACTCCCTTAAATGATAAGAAACATCCATAATACACCTATTTACCAAAAACTACCCTCTCAACCTCTTGGAAATTTAGGTGTTGTGTTCTTAAAATTACTTCCTGTTGTGTGGGGGGTGACAGTATCTTTTTTCCAGACAGGGTTTTTCTGTGTAACTAGCTGTCCTGGAACTAGCTCTGTAGACCAGACTGGCCTCAAACTCACAGAGATCTGCCTGCCTCTGCCTCCCGAGTGCTGGGATTAAAGGTGTGTGCCACCACCTCCCAACTGGGTGACAGTGTCTTTAAGGAACCCTGAGAATATTAAGATAATGGTCGAGTCCTGGGAGAGCTATCCATAACATTTGTTGTGTGGTCTTTGTGCAAAGGGAAAGCTCAAGGCTTATCTGTAGTCTTATTTGGAATAGTCTCTGAGACTGGACCATCTCAACTAGCAGCTTTGTAGTTGTTCTGGAATACAGGCATTCTAAGAGGCTGGATCATTTGGGCTATTTATTTTGTCTTTATTCATGTCTAGTCCTTTTGTTCTGAAAGCATATAAACTTTTAAAGATAACATAATACTGGTATTAACACAAATATGAAATATGCAGTATATGCAAAAGTCAGCTAAAGAGTTGTTTTATGTTTGATCAGATAAAAGACATCTGTCAACTTTTTTTTGAGACAAGGTTTCTCTGTAGCTTTGGTGCCTCTCCTGGAACTAGCTCTTGTAGACCAGGCTGGCCTCGAACTCACAGATATTTGCCTGCCTCTGCCTCCCGAGTGCTGGGATTAAAGCTGTGCACCACCACCACCTGGCAATATCTGTCAACCTTATAAGTCTGTTTTGAGTTTGTAACCAAACTGTTATGAGGACTTTGTAGTCAACAAGATTTATCATGTCTCATTTCATCTCAGAGATATTCCCATGAGAGAGATCAGCATATACATCACCTGTTGGATAGTCTTTCTTGGCTTTTTCCAATCTATATCTATATCTAAGATCCTCAGGAGGTCTCTCCTAGTCAAATATGACCTTAATTAACTTTGAAGGAACCATAGCTTTTCATTTTCAGTAGAAACAAAAGCATAACCTCTAACCCAATGCAACACATTGTTCGACTTCCATTTTGAAAGCAAGCTATTCCTAAAGTATATAGGCTTGTTTAATTCAGTAGTCCCTTCCACAATCCAATGTCTCTCAGCAGCTGTCATTCTTTGTTAATTAGCATTTAAAAAAACTCAGTCAACTAAACAGCATACAGGATCCAGATTCTATGTGTATTTGCCATCTTTATATGGCTTTTAAAAACTGCTATTTTACTCTTTCTTTAAAGACTACATTGTTTTTAAACTATTTTTCTACAACTGTCTATCCTCATTTTTTCCTTCTTCAGCATCTAAGTACATTTTAAAACATACTCTACCATTTTAGAGTTTTTCTCTGTTTGGACCTGGCTATACTAAGCATTTGCAGTGTTCTCTGACAGAATGAAAACAAATCTCTTCTTCCTTCCTTCCTTCCTTCCTTCCTTCCTTCCTTCCTTCCTTCCTTCCTTCTTTCCTTCCTTTGGATGCTTCATGATTTTAAAGATATATCTTTCAATAACACTACAGTTTCTATTTTCATTACAGTAGAGGTTTTCAGAAATTCATCTATTTATTTTATGTCCTGGCTGCATCCTCCCCCCATTCTTCCCTCCCTGTCAGTCTCCCAATTCCTACTCCCACCCCCAATCCTCTCCTCCTCTGTCTTTATCCAGGAAAGTACAGGTCTCCTATGAGTATTAATAAAACATGGTAGATAAAATTGCAGTAAGACTAAATACCTCTCCATGTATTAAGGCTGGGCAAGATGACCCAGTATGAGAAGTAGAATACCAAAAGCCACTAAAAAAGTTGGAGTCAGCCCCTGTTCCTGCTGTTAGGAGTTCCACAAGAGGACCAAGTTACACAACTATAGCATATGTGCAGGGTGCCTAGGTCAGTCTCATACATGCTCCCTGATTGTCATTTCAGTCTCTGTGAGCCCCTATGAGCCTAGCTTAATTGATTGTGTGAGCTTTCTCGTGGTGTCCCTCTGGCTCCTATACTCATTTCTCCTCCTTTTCTGCAGGACTCCCAAACTCTGCTTAATGTTTGGCTATGGATCTCTGTATCTGCCTCCATCAGTTGCTGGATAATGCCTCTCTGATGACAATTGGGCCAGGCACCAATCTGGTCATAGAATATGGCCAGTTCAGGCTACTTATTGACTATTTGGTGCAGGAGAATTGTCTGTATTCCGTCAATCATATTATAAATAAACGCTGATTGGCCAGGCAGGAAATATAGGTGGGAAAACAAGACAGGAAGTAGAAATGATGTAATGAGAACAGGAGAATTCTGGGAAGGAGGAAATTAATTCCTCCCACTCTTGCCCAGACCACCCAAGCAGCAGGATGTGAGCTGCCCCACTGGAAAAAGGTACTGAGCCACATGGCTAACATAGATCAGAAAAATGGGTTAATCAAGATGTGAGAGTCAGCCAGTGAGAGGCTAGAGCTAATGGGCCAATCAGCTTATAACTTATGGAGACCTATGTGTGATTTTTTTCTCTAGGGCTAAACAGTTGTGGAGGACCTGGTGGGAGGACAGAAACACAAACAAGCAGGCCTGACCCCTGCTCATGTTACAGATTGGCGTCCACGTGGATAACTGCATCCACAAAAAGCCTGAGAAAGCTTGGGAAAGACTAGAGTAAAACATTTTGGTTTCCAGCCATAGCAGGAAAAAGCTGCTGTTTTAAAATGCCGGCTTTCTGGGCCACCCTGCCAGGGAAAACTCCTGACTCTTTCAAGCAGGCAGTCCAGACTATGGAGCTATGGACACACTGTTGTAGCTTGTTTCCTGGCAAGGACCTTGAAACGCCATAGGAGCTTTTCACTGTTGTTTACACACTATTGCAGCTTGCTTCCTGGCAAGGACCTTAAAAACACCATAGAGTTATGACAAAAAACTTCTCCATATTCCTTAGCAGATTAAAGACCCATGTGATCAAAAAAAGAGAGAGATACAGTAAAGAAAGATTCAAAGAGTAACAAAACCTCTAAATGGTTTACAGTGTGTTAAAAATATATATAGGCTAAAGATTAAAGTTCTCAAAAAAAAAAAAAAGAAAAAAAGAAAGAGAGTAGCCTGGGAGGCAGAGACAGACGGATCTCTATGAGTACAAGGATAGCCTGGTTTACAGAGGAAATTCGAGGACAAAGATACACAGAGAACCTGTCTCAAAAAGCCAAAAGTTAAAAGTAAAAATAAAAGAAATAGAGGTTAAAAAAAGCCACGTAAAGATGGAAAATACAGAGAATCTTGATACTGTATGTTATTATGCTCTCTTTGAATTGTTTGAATGCTGAGGAAGGAGAAATAGCTGCTAAAAGATACTTGCTTATAAATGCTGCAGAATTAATCCAAGATAGATATTTTGAAAATGCCTTGGCTTTGAAGTCAAAAGGTATGTTACTTAGGAGAAGAGATTTTGCTTTTGTTTCTACAGAAAATGAGAGGCTGTGGATTTATTCAGAGTTAAGAAAAATCCAGTTTGATCAAGGAAGACCATCTGAGAAGTCTCTGACAGGAATAAATGGCCCAGATGTCTGAGTTCTTCATCCAGAACAGATTGAAGACTGCTGCCTGAGATGATCAAGACTCACAGGATACTTTAGTCAGGACTTGATCATAACTCTAAATTTTCTTTAGGTCCTCATAAGATTATCAGCGCCCCCAACCAGCTGGAAGTAGCCTGGAATACTATGCCCACATTCCCCCCCTCAAAAATGGACTATGGATATTTTCCTTTTTTTTAAAGAGGGGGAAATGGTGCGGGAGAATTGTCTGTATTCTGTCAATCATATTATAAATAAATGCTGACTGGCCAGGCAGAAAACATAGGTGGGAAAACCAGACAGGAAGTAGAAATGATGTAATGAGAATAGGAGAATTCTGGGAAAGAGGAAGTTAATTCCTCCCACTCCTGCCCAGACCACCGAAGCAGCAGGATGTGAGCTGCCCCACTGAGAAAAGGTACTGAGCCACATGGCTAACATAGATCAGAAAAATGGGTTAATCAAGATGTGAGAGTTAGCCAGTGAAAGGCTAGAGCTAATGGGCCAATCAGCTTATAATTTATGGAGACCTATGTGTGATTTTTCTCTGGGACTAAACAGTTGTGGGGTACCTGGTGGGAGGACAAAAACCCAAACAAACTAGCAGGCTCCTTCATGTTACAACTATTGCTAGATGTCTTAGCTGGAGTACTCTCCATACACTTCTGGGAGAGCCCCCTGCATCAGGATTCTGCCAAACACCAAAAGGCCTACCCCCCAACAGTCCCCCTTAGCACTCTCCCTCTATATTCCTCCCCAACATGATAGTTCGTGTTTCCATTCCCACCTGCCCTCAGTCCACTCATGAAATCTCTTCTACTTTCCTTTCCCAGGGAGATCTGGGTGTCCCCCCATGAATTCTTCTTGTTGCCTAGCTTCTTTGGATCTGTGGATTACAGCATAGTTATCTTTTATTTTACAGCTAATATCCACTTATGAGTGAGTCTATAATGTGTTTCTCTTTATCAGCCTGGGTTTCCTCACTCAGGATGACTTTTTTTCTAGTTCTATTCATTTGCCTGCAAATTTCATGCTGTCCTTGTTTTTAATGGGTGAGTAATGCACCATCATGTAAATGTACCACATTTTCTTTATCTATTCCTTGGTAGAGGTACAACTAGGTTGTTTCCAGGCTCTAGACAAATAAAGATGCTACAAACAAAGTTGAGCAAGTGTCCTTATGGTAAGTTTGAGCATTCTTGGGTAATGCCCCAGAGTGGTATAGCTGGGTTTTGTGGTAGATTTATTTCCAATTTTCTGAGGAACCACTACACTGACTTCAAAAGTGGCTGTACAAGTTTACACTTCCACTAGAAATGAAGGAGTGTTCCCCTTGATTCATACCCTCTCTAACATGAGCTGTCACTTGTGTACTTATCTTAGTAATTCAGAGAGCTGTAAGATAGAATCTCAGAGTCCTTTTGATTTGTATTTCCCTGCCTGATGACAAGAATGTTGAACATCTCTATAAGTGTGTTTTGGCCATTTGAGACACTTTTGTTGAGAATTCTGTTTAAATTTGCACCCCATTTTTAATTGATTTGGTTTGTTGATATCGAATTTCTTGCATTCTTTATATATTTTGGAAATCAGCCCTCTGTTAGATGTTGGGTTGATGAAGATCTTTACCATTCTGTGGGCTGCTGCCATTTTGTCCTATTAATGGAGTCCTTTGGTTTACAGAAATTTTTACTTTCTTAAGGTCCCATTTATTACTTGTCAATCTTAGTGCCTGTGCTATTGGTGCTCTGTTAAGGAAGTTCTCTCCTGTGCCAATTCATTCGAGATTATTTCCCACTGTCTCTTCTATCAGATTCAGTGTATCTGAATTTATGCTGAGGTCTTTGATCTACTTGGACTTGAGTTTTATGCAGGGTGATAAATATAGTTTTATTTGCATTCTTCTACATGTCAACATCCAGTTAGACTAGAACCATTAGTTAAAGAACCTTTCTTTTTCCATTGTATAATTTTGGCTTCTTTGTCAAAAATTAGGTTTTCATAGGTGGGGGTTTACATATGAGTCTTTGATTTGATTACATTGATCAACCTGTCTGGTTTCATGCCAGTACCAAGCTGTTTTTATTATATAGTTCTGTGGTAGAGCTTCAAATCAGGGATGGTAATACTTCTGGAAGTTTGTTTATAGTACAGGATTGTTTTAGCTATTCTGGATTTTTTGCTTTTTTTTTCCATATAAAGTTGAGTATCATTCTTTCAGGTCTGTAAAGAATTGTGTTGGGATTTTAATGGGATTGCATTGAATCTTCAGATTTTTTATAAGATGGCCATTTAACTGTTAATCTACTGATCTATGAGCATGGGAGATCTTTTTGTCTTCTGATATATTCTTTAATTTCTTTCTTCAGAGACTTGAAGTTCTTGTCACACATGTTCTTCACTTGTTTGGTTAGAGTTACGCCAAGAGATTTTATTTTATTTGAGGCTATTGTTAAGGGTGGTGATTCTCTGATTTCTTTCTCAGCCCATTTATCATTTGTATATAGGAGGACTACTGATTATTTTGAGTTAATTTTGTATCCAACTGATGTGTATCCCCTCTGATCCCCTCTGTATGCTGTGAATACCATTGGTTAATAAAGAATCTACATAGGCTTATTGTAGCACAGAATAGGGCAAGATAGAAATTCCAAGAAGGTAGAGGAGGGGAGAGTAGGTGGAGTCAGAGAGAAACCATGTAACTACCATTGGAGAAAGATGACAGACAGATGGAATCTTACTGGTTGGCCACAGCCATGTGGTGATACACAGATTAATAGAAGCAGGTTAACGTAATATCTAAGAGCTGGTCATTAAGAAGCATGAGCTAATATGCCAACCAGTGTCATAATAATACAGTTTCTGTGTGATTATTTCAGGTCTGGGTGGCTGTGAAACGAACGAGCAGCCTCTGCCAACAGAATGACACCACCATCTGGGGTCATAGATCCACATAAGACCTAAAAAAGCTTAAGAAAAAAGAGGGCTTCTACACCCAAAGAAATGGGGGTCAGTTGGAGCTTGTTGGTAGCCACATATTTTTAGATAGTCTCTGTTTGCTGGTGGCAGTCAGAGGTGCAGCTCCATTAAGAGGTTTCCTAATTCAGCTTTAGCAATACAAACATTGCATGGCTTCTTTAAGATCCTGCTTCCTGGTTCATGCTGACAGAACAAACTCTGTCTTTTTAGGGAAGTCCTGTACTTAAATGGGGTCTGTGAGCAGTGTATTACAAATTGCTTAATGGCAACATAGACCTGCTGCATCCCTGGAGCTGAGGCAATGTTCATGGTGCAGAGAAGCAGTGAACATGCCTCTGCCATGTTGGACTTGTTGAAGCAAACATCCAGGGGGGCCAAGGTTGGTTCTACCCATGCCTGCTTAGAATTTAAAAAGAAAAAAAAGCACATCTGGTCAAAAAATAATTACAGACACACATGTAATAAAGACAAATTCAGATGGAAAAGATCCCTAAATGCATCATGGTGTTGGCTAAATATACATAGGCTTGGAAGAGAGAAATAGTTATAAAAGGAAGTAAGTGCATTTTTCAAAAAAATAAAACAAAGTCTTTAAAGAGACTGAGTACAGACAGTCATAGATCAAAGGAGTAAAGTAAAATAAGTCATGTAAGGATGGAATAGACACAGAGAGTCTGGAATACATACATACATATATATATATATTACTCCATTTTCTTTAAATGTTTTGACTGTGAATGAGCTATGTACAGAGAGACATTTCATTTTACGGGTTGCTGAGCTAAACCAATATATATTTTAAGGATATCTTGACTTCAAAATTTGGGTCTCAGGATATGTTGCTTTGGAAAAGAAGTTACTCTTTTGTTTCCACAGAGGATGAGAACCTGCGGATTACTTCCAGACTAATGTGGTTCAATGGAACAAGACCCCCTGAAAGGTCTCCATAAACCCCTAAAATTAATTTGCCCAACAAAAAGCAGGAAGCGTTTTGGAGAAAACTACACCCAAATGCCCTAAATGATTGTTTATGTTTGTTTACATTTAGAAGAGGATATTCTATAGAGATAAATACTTGGCATTTGTATGAATCTTGGCCTATTGATACAAATTTAAGGTCAATTTTGTTATGTGTCTATTTCTGCCCTTGATTAAGGTATTGTATTTGTGCAGCTCATTTAAAAATGTAATGTATAATTAAGAAATACAGGTTAACAGTCATCTATAATAGTCAAGCTTGTAGTCATGTTATGTTTTCTAGATGTACAGAGATGTATTTCAGATGGATAGCTATTCTTCAAACCTTTCAAGGACATATAGAATACGTCATTTAAAATGTTTTAAGAACTCAGACTTTTCTCAACAGTGAGACATGTCTGCTCCTGGCAGCACCAATTACTTCAGAGAAGTTGATGGGCATTGAAGAAACTTGTTATGGAGTTTGCCTTCAATGTGACAAGGCTAACAACTTTGGTAAGAAACTGTTCTTGCCTGGACTGCTTGATAGTATGCTATATAAACTGCACATGTAGGACCCACAAAAAGATGACTGCTGAAATTGCTTAAAGAAGGTTAGACAGTCCTTCAGGATTTCTGCTTCATGAAAGAGACTACCAGACATTGTGCAGGACACAAAAGAAAGCAACTGATGAACTTAGCCAATAAAAGGCATAAGAAATGTTTAAATTTCCTACTTCATGGAAAAGTCTACCAGGTACTATGGACCTATAGGTTGAAGATGGATGCAACAATGTTACAGAAGAACTTTTGGTGACTATACAGATAATGAGATGTCTCTATCAATTCTAGAGTTTTGGAAGTTGCTTACAATGCACTTCTTGTTAATTTAAATGATATTATATCCTTCTGGGGTCTTTGATGGATATGATAGTTATAATTATAAAAGATAAATTATAAAACTTTAGACCCACAAAGATAGGATAGATGACAGAGTATTTTCCTTAATTTGTCAATTGTAAATGGACTAAATATTATAACTATAATTCTTGCTTTATAACTGTTTTGTTATATGTAATTTTACTATGTTAAAGTTAAAACCTTCCTTTTTATTTAGACAGAAAAGGGGAGGTGATGTGGGATTCCCCTCTGCATGCTATGAATAAAGAAACTGCTTTGGGCCTATTGCAGCACAAAATAGGGAATTCCAAGCAGATAGAGGAGGAGAGAGTAGGCAGAGTCAGAGAGATGCCATGTAACCACCACAGGAGGCAGACATGCTGGAATCTTGCTGGAAAATGACAAGCCTCATGGTAAAATATAAAATAATGGAAATGGGTTAATTTAAAATATAAGAGCTAGCTAGCAGTATGCTTAAGCTATTGACCAAACAGTATTGCAATTAATATCATTTCTGTGTGGTTATTTCAGATCTGGGTGGCTGGGAAACAAACATTCTTTGTCTACATCCATCCACTTGACTAGAGTTTCCTGGTAGAGTTTGGCAGGGGGGCACTTATGTATATTATTATATTTTCTGTAAATACTGATACTTTGACTTCTTTATTTACAATTTGTATCCCCCTTGATTCCTAGACTTTAAAAAGGTATGGAAAAGAGTGGACAAACATGTTTTGTTCCTGATTTTAGTGGAATTGTTTTGAGCTTCTCTCCATTTAATTTGTGGTTGGTAATCAGTTTTCTGTTTGTTGCTTTTATTATGTTTAGGTATGTCCCTTGTATCCATGATCTTTCCAAAACTTTTAACATGAGGGGTGTTGGATTTTGTCAAAGGCTTTTTTAGCATCTAAGGAGATAATTATATGTTTTTTCTTTCAGTTTGTTTATATGATGAATTACATTGACAGATTTTCATATGTTGAACCCTTCCTGCATCTCTGGGATGAAACCTACTTGGTCATAGTGTTATGATCTTTTTTTTACATGTTCTTGGTTTCATTTTGCCAGTATTTTATTGAGTATTTTGCACCAATATTCATAAATGAAATTGGTTTCTAATTCTCTTTCTTCATTGGGTCTTTGTGTTGTTTGGGTGTCAGGGTGACTGTGGCCTCATAGGAAGAATTTAGTGATGTTTATTCTGTTTTTATTTTGTGGAATAATTTGAAGACTATTGTTATTAGCTCTTCTTTGAAAGTCTGGTAGAACTCTGCACTAAAACTATCTGGCCAATGGGCTTTTTTTTGGTTCAGAGACATTTAATGACTACTTCTATTTCTTGAGGGGTTATTGGTCTATTTAAATTGTTTAAATGGTCTTTATTTAACTTAGGTAAGTGGTATCTATCAAGAATTTTGTCTGTTTCTTTTAGATTTTCCAGACTTGTAGAGTACAGGTTTTGGAAGTATTACCTAATGATTCTCTGTATTTCCTTGGAGTCTGTTGTTATGTCCCCCTTTTTCTTCTGATTTTATTGATTTGGATATTCTCTCTTTGTCTTTTAGTTAGTTTGGATAAGGGTTTATCTGTTTTGTTGATTTTCTTGAAGAACCAATTCTTTGTTTCAGTAATTGTTTGTATTGTTCTCTTTTCTATTTTATTGATCTCAGCCCTCAGTTTGATTATTTCCTGCTATCTACTCCTCTTAGGTGTGTCTTCTTCTTTTGGTTCTAGAAGTTTCAGGTGTGCTGTTATGTTCCTAGTTTGAGATCTCTCCAAATTCTTCATGAAGGCACTTAGTGCTATGAACTTTCAGCACTGCTTTCATTGTTACCTACAAGTTTCAGTATGTTGCACATAATTTTCATTGAATTCAAGGAAGTTTTTACTTTCTTTATTTCTTCCTTGTCCCAGTTGTAACTCAGCAGAGAATTATTCAGTTTCCATGAGTTTGTATGCTTTCTGTTGTTTCTATTGTTGAAATCCAGCTTCAGTCCATGGTGGTCTGATGAGATAAGATATAGGCGGTTATTTCAATTTTTTATATCTGTTGACTTGTTTTGTGGCCAAGTATATGATCAGTTTTGGAGAAGGTTTCATATATTACTGAAAAGAAGGCATATTCTTTTGTGTTTTGGTGAAATGTTCTGTAGAAATGTCAGTTTTATTTGAGTCAAAATAAGTTATTTCTGTTATTTCTTTGTTTAATTTCTGTCTAGATGACCTGTCCATTGGTGATGATGGACTGTAAAGTTTCCCATTATTATTGTGCCAGGTTCTACATTTTCCAAATGTAGTTGATCTTACATTTGGGACATAGATTTTCAGAACTGAGACATGACCTTGGTGAATTTATCCTTTGATGAATATGAAATGCCCTTCTCCAACTCCTTTGATTAATTTTACTTTGAAGTCTATTTTGTTAGATATTAGGATAGCTACATCAGCTTGCTTCTTAGGTTCATTTGATTGTAAAATATTTTTCAAACCCTTTACTCTGAGGTAATGTTGATTTTTGATGTTAAGGCACAATTTTTGTTTGCAGCAAAATGTTGGATACTATTTCTGTATCAAATCCTGTCTTAGTTAGGGTTTCTATTGCTGTGACAAAATGCCATGACCTTAAAAGCAAAGAAGAAAGGGTTTGTTTAGCTTATACTTCAGCATTGTTGGTCTTCACTGAAGGAAGTGAGGATAGGAACTCAAACAGGGCAGGATCCTAGAGGCAGGAAATGATGCAGAGGCCTTGGAGGGGTGCTGCTTACTAGTTTGCTTCCCATGGCTTTCTCACCCTACCTTCTTATAGAATCCAGGGCCAGCAGCCCATGGAAGGCACCACCCACCATGGACTGGGCCCTCCCCCATTGATCACTACCTGAGAAAATGCCTTACAGCTGGATCTCATGAAGGTATTTCCTCAGCTGAGGCTCCTTCCTCTGATGACTTTATAGCTTGTGTCAATTTGACACACAAAACCACCCAGTACAAATCTGTTAGCCTGTGTCTTTTCATCAGTGAGTTGAATCCACTGGTATTGAGGAATATTAATGACCAATGATTGTTAATTCTTCTTTTTTTGTTAGTTGTGTGTGTGTGTGTGTTGTTTCAATTCTTTGAGTTTTGCTGGTGTGAAATTATCTATTGCTTGTGTTTTATGGGTATAGTTAACTTCCTGGAGTTGGAGTTTTCCTTCATGTACCTTCTGTCAAACTGGGTTTATAAAAAGAATTGTTTAAATTTGACTTTGTGCTGAAATATCTTGTTTTCTCCATCTATAGTGATCGATAGTTTTGAGGGCTATAGTAGTCTGGGCTGACATCTGTGGTGTCTTAGGGTCTGCAAGACATCATGCCAGGGCTTCTGAGATTTAGGGTCTTCATTGAGAAGTTGGGTGTGAGTCTAATAGGTTTTCCTTTATATGGTACTTAGCCCTTTTCCCTTGCCACTTTTAATATTCTTTTTTTGTTCTGTATGTTTAGTGTTTTGATTATTAGGTGGTAAGGCAATTTTCTCTTCTGATCCAATCTATTTGGTGTTCTATATGTTCCTTCTACTTGTATAGGCATATCTTTATTTAGTTTGGGAAAAACTTCTTGTATGACTTTGTTTATTCTCTGGATTTTTTAACTGGGTTTCTTCTTCTTCTATTCCTATTGTTCTTATGTTTGGTCTTTTCATAGTGTCCCAGATTTCCTGGATGTTTTGTGTTAGTAATTTTTTATATTTAACATTTTCTTTGGCTGATGAATCTATTTCCTCTATTGTGTCTTCAATGCCTGAGATCCTCCCTTTAATTTGTGTTTTCTTTATTGCTTCTATTTCCATTTTCAGGTCTTGAACAGTTTAATTTGTGTTTTCTTTATTGCTTCTATTTCCATTTTCAGGTCTTGAACAGTTTA
>JABTXL010019066.1:87337-114600 GCA_025134845.1 Neodon shergylaensis
GTTTTCTTTATTGCTTCTATTTCCATTTTCAGGTCTTGAACAGTTTACTTTATCTCTTTGTTTTTTCATGGTTTTCTTTTAGGAATTTATTGATTTCTTCTAATTTTTTTGTTTCTCTTTTCCTCAATTTCTTTAAGAGATGTGTTAATATCCTCTTTAAGGACTTCTATTATCTTCATAAAGTGGTTTTAAGGTCATTTTCTTGTGCTGAATTGTTCAGGTATTATTGTTGTGGCATAACTGGGCTATGGTGATGTCATAATGCTTTTTCTGTTATTGATTGTGTTATTACACTAGCATTTAGGACTTAGGATTTGAAATGATTTTAGGTCTAGGTGTTGATTCCTGCATTTGCCTTTGTTGGATGGATGTTTTTCCCCTTGGTTTCTCTGTCCTTTCTGCTGACTAGTATGTTTTCAGGTTCAGTAGGGAAAAGGGCTAAGTACCATATAAAGTCTGAGTTTGCTGGACAGGCTTTGAATAATGTTAGTGGGCAGTGGGTGGTACCTGAGACAAATCTTAAACTGCCATGTCAGTTGCCATGTGGCTCAGTTTAGCGCATGGTGTTGGTTCCTGGTGCTGGTGCTGGTGGTTGGCTCTAGCCCACAGGCAGCATCCAGTAGCTGTGCCTCTGCCTGGCTAGCCTGCCCGAGAGACAACAGGAGTAGGAAGCTACATCTGACTCCTTGTCCCGAACTTTTCTTAACTTTCTCAGGCCCTGTGTTTGTATATTCAAGCCTCCACATTGGTTGCAATATGTAGACAGATTTTTCTTTAGGCCACCAGCTCACAAAAAAATTATACAGAGACTTATTAATTATGAAAGCTCAACCTATACCTTAGGTTTATCCCACTAGCTCTTATAACTTAAATTAACCCATTTATATTAATCTATGTCTTGCCCTATGGCTTTTTACATCTCTTCCATTTTGTATCTCCTGTTACCTTCCCATGTCTTCTGGCACCTAGATTCATTCTCCTCTCTGCCCAAAAGTCCCACCTAAACTCTTCCTGCATAGCTATTGGCCATTCAGCTCTTTATTAAACCAATCAGAAGATGCCTTAGCAAAGACACATCTTCGCAGTGTACAAAAAAAATTCTGCAACAGTGTGCTTTGGAAAATAACAGTGGGTTATCACAAGCTTAACCAAGTTGTGACTCCAATTGCAGCTTCTGTATAGTACATGATTTCATTGATTGAGAAAATTAACATATTCAGCACACAGCTACTGACATAGCAAATGCCCTTTTTCTCTCCTACATCAGGCCCACCAGAGGCAGTTTGATTTCAGGTTACAAGGCCACCAATAGCCACTGGTCTATCTCAGATCATATTATCTGTGCATATGTACAAACTTAGATTTTTAAGATTCTTTCATCCTCTGAGATTATGTGCTTGCATCATTCCCTCTTTCCTTTTCTCTTTCCAAAGGCACCTACATAGCTTTCTTTTTCTTTTTCAAACTTATGGCCTCTTTTTTTCTTTTTTTATATATTTTTATTTTTACATTCAAAAATTTCCACTTCCTCTCCTCCTCCCATTCCTCTCCTGCTCTCCCACTCACTCTCCTCTCTCCCCCTCCAGTCTTAAAAGAGGGCAGAGTACCCTGCCCTGTGGGAAGTCCAAGGCCCTCCCCACTCCATCCAGGCCTAGGACGATGTTCATCAAAATAGACTAGGGTCCCAAAAGGCCAATACATGCAGTAGAAACAAGTCCCAGTGCCTTTATCAATGACTTCTCAATCAGCCCCATTGTCAGCCACATTCAGAGAATCCAGTTTGATCACATGCTCATTCAGTCCAGCTGGATTTGGTGAGCTCCCATTAGATCAGGCACACTGTCTCAGTGGGTGGACCAACCCCTCACGGTCCTGACTTCCTTACTCATCTTCTCCCTCCTTCTGCTCTTTAACTGGACCTTGGGAGCTCAGTCCAGTTCTCTAATGAGGGTCTCTGTCTGTATCTCCATCCATCGCCAGATGAAGGTTCTATGGTGATATTCAAGATATTCATCAGTGTGGTTATGGGACAAGGCCAGTTCAGGCACCCTCTCCTCTGCTGTCCAAGGACCTAGCAGGGGACATCCCCATAGACACCTGGAATCCCCTCTAGAGTCAAGTCTCTTGCCAACCCTAAAATGGTTCTCTTAATGAAGATATCTTCTTCCCTCCTCGTATATCTGTCCTTCCTCCATCTCAACTCTCCCACTCCCCCAATCCTTCCCTTCTCCCTTCTCTCTCCCCCTCTCTTTTCCTAAGAAACTGCCATGCTGATTTCCAAAGGGGTTGCACAAGTTTGCATTCCCTCCAGCAATGGATGAGTGTTCCCCTTACTCCACATCCTCTCCAGCATAGGATGTCATTGGTGTTTTTGATTTTAGCCATTCTGACAGGTGTAAGATGGCATCTCAAGTTGTTTTGATTTGCATTTCCCTGATTGCTAAGGAAGTTGAACATGACCTTAGGTATCTTTTGGCCATTTGAACTTCTGTTGAGAATTCTCTGTTCAGTTCAGTACCCTATTTTTTAATTGGGTTATTTAGAATTTTGAAGTATCTTGGGGTAACACTAACCAAGGAAGTGAAAGATCTATTTGACAAGAACTCTAGGTCTTTGAAGAAAGAAATTGAGGAAGATACCAGAAAACAGAAAGATCTCCCATGCTCTTGGATTGGTAGGATCAACATAGTAAAAATGGCAATTCTACCAAAGGCAATCTATAAATTCAACACAATCCCTATCAAAATTCCAACAAAATTCTTCACAGACCTTGAGAGAACAATAATCAACTTTATGTGGAAAAACAAAAAACCCAGGATAGCCAAAACAATCTTATACAATAAAGGTACTTCTGGAGGCATTACCATCCCTGACTTCAAACTCTATTGCAGAGCTACAATAATGAAAACAGCTTGGTATTGGCATAAAAACATAGAAGTCGACCAATGGAATCAAATCGAAGCCCAGATATTAACCCACAAATCTATGAACACCTGATTTTCAACAAAGGAGCCAAAATTATACAATGGAAGAAAGAAAGCATCTTCAACAAATGGTGCCAGCGTAACTGGATGTCAACCTGTAGAAGAATGAAAATAGATCCTCTATCACAAGGCACAAAACTCAAGTCCAAATGGATTAAAAACCTTAATATAAATCTGACCACACTTAACCTGATATGGGAAGTCGACTGCAACACATGGGCACAGGAGACCACTTCCTACGTATAACTCCAGTAGCACAGACAATAAGAGCAACAATGAATAAATGGGACCCCCTGAAACTGAGACGGTTCTGTAAAGCAAAGGACACTGTTATTAAGACAACATCCTACTGACTGGGAGAAGACCTTCACCAACCTCGCATCAGACAAAGGTCTGATCTCCACAGTATATGGCCTCTTTTTTCATTAATTGTTACACAATATGCCTAAAATACACATGTACAATTGACTCAGTCTGTGTTACTTACACATATGTTTTCTGGGCTGACCATTGGGTACTGAATAACAAATTGGTGTGCTCTTCACTAGGGAAGATTATTTTGCCTACTCTCAGCATTCCCTAATTGTCCATAGTTTTTTTGTTGCTGTTGTTGTTCAGTGGTGAAGTCCCCTGGCTCTCCCCCATCTGCTTTAATATGTCTGTCGTTGCTTTCCTTGTTTAGCTCATGCTTTGGCAGTCAGGTTTATGAGATTCTACAAGAGTAGCTTCTGACATTCCTAGCAGACACAATTTCACAGTAAATTCCCCATTTCTCTGGCTCTTACAATCTTTCTCCCCCCCTTCCACAATGATTTCTGAGCTTAGGTATGGGAACTGTATTGTAGTTGTTTCTGTTGGGACAACTCTGGAGTTTGCTTAGTTGTAGTTCTCTGTAATGGTCTCCTTCTGTTGCAAAGAGAAATTTCCTTGATGAGCAGTGATGGCTTATCCATGATATGCATGTGGATATTAAGATAAATATTTAAAATGCAGTTAGGGATTATGCTGGTTTAGTAAAGTGGTAGCTGTAGGTTTTTCTCTAGGATCCATGAGTTGACTAGCCCTGGGTAGTTGACAAGATTTCCAGTATCAGGCATGATTTCCTCTTGTTGAGCAGGTCTTAAGTCCAATTAGAGAGCTCTACCACCAAAGTATGTGTGCCATTACTGCACTCTTATATTTATCATAGGTGTCATAGTTGGGCAAGACTGTTGGTTGCTTCTTCCCTTTGAAAGCTTGCATGGTATCTTCTGGTACCATGAAGCTATTAGCCTTTAGGTCAGTTCCAGCTCAGGGGCCTTTGAACCCTGTATTTGAAGTATATGGTGTCTCTAATGATTGGAACTTACTTTCTACTTCTGGGGATAAATAAAGGCCAATAGCAATAATAGTCTGTGGTGTTTGGGGAGTCTCCTAGAAAACAACAACAAACAATTCAAAAGAGGACATTTTATGTCTGCTGTTGGGGTTTTTGTTAGATAGTCTTTGGCTTTTGGACTGTGCATTAACAGCCCAGATGGGGAAACTTCATTTAAACTATACAAGTATATTTATACACTAACTTATTTGCATTATAAGTATTTTATGTAGGTAATTAAATATGATTCCCTATGACTTTTTCAGACATCTTTAGTCTTATTATATCCTCCTTCCTTCTCCTTCTGTATTTACCTCATTCCACCCTCCTAATTACAGAGCCCATTTTCCCATTTCTCCCATAAGACTCCTTGTACCCTGCTATTCTACTCTCCCTGTCTTATCCCAGCAATGATCCCTTATCATTTTCTTGGTTCCTGTATTTGCACCTGAAGATTTGGAGCTAAGGAACCACAGATGAGAGAGAACATGCTACATTTGTATCTCTGGGTATGAGCTCTCTTTTATATTTCCATCCATTTACTTGAATAGTTCATGATTTCATTTTTTTACAGCTGAGTAGTATTCCATAGTGTATATGTACCACATTTTCATTATCCATTCATAAGTTGAAAGACATTTAAGTTGTTTCCATTTCTTAGCTATTGTGAATAGAGCAACAATAAACATGGCTGTGCAGGTACCTGTGGAGTAGGTCAGATCTTTTAAGCACATGACTGCTGTGGGATTCTGTATACTGTGAATATGCATTGTTCTCATTGGTTGATAAATAAAGCTGCTTTGGTGTTAAAGGGAGCTGCAGGCTGCTTTCTGCCACCCAGCTCCTGGCCGCCTGGCTAGCTTATGCCTCGAAATAACAACACACAAACTGTATTCATTTAAACACTGCTTGGCCCATTTCTATTAATATGTGTAGCACCAAGGTGCGTTTACCGGGAAGATTCTAGCCTACGTCCATCCTGGGTCGGAGCTTCATTGTGTCTGCCCCAGAGAGCAGAGCTAAGGCGTATGAGCTCACTGCCTCTTCCTCCCAGCATTCTGTTCTGTTTACTCCACCCACGTAAAGGCTGGCCTATCAAATGGGCCAAGGCAGTTTCTTTATTAGCCAATGACCTTCCTCCATCACTTTGGCCCATGGCAAGGCAGGATAGTACCAGGTGGAAAATCCGAGCAGAGATACAGATGAAGAAGGGCAGTGTCTGAGAGATGCCAGTCATCCACCTAGGAAGCAAGACATGTAGAAAATGAGGCAACACCACAGCTACATGGCAATGCATAAATTAATAGAAATGGGGTAATTTAAATGTATGAGCTATTACAGTAATAAGCCTGAGCCATCAGTCAAACATTTATAATTAATATGAAGCCTCTGAGTAATTTGGGAACTGACAGGTGAGAGAGAAACCTCCATTTACATATACCAAAGAATAGTTTAGGTTTTCCAACTTAGTGGAATACACCTTCTTAAAGTATTGCCTTAAAATGTTCTTAATGTCTTTTTTGTCTATTGTAATATTTTCATGTTCATTTATGATTCTGCTAATTTGTATCCTCTTTTTCTTTCTTTTGGTTAGTTGAACCATTGAGAAATCAGCTGTTATTTTGTGGGTTTTCCTTTATATATGTCTCATGTGTTTTCTCTCACAATGTTCAAGTACATTCTTTGTTGTATATACTTAGTGTTTTTACTATAATATAATATTCCATGGGGATTTCCTTTTCTGGTATTATCTATTTGGCATTATGTGTGCTTCTTGTACATATATGGTTATATATTTCCTTAGTTTGAGAAAGTTTTCTTCTCTAGTCATTTTGAGATCTGTTGTGTCATTGACTTGGGATTCTTCTTCTTTACCTAAGCCTGTAATTCAAAGATTTGGTCTTCTGAGGCTAGATAGCCCAGTGATCTAAGGGAAACTCAAAAACTACTGTACTAAAAAGAATATAGCAATAAAATGACTCCTAATGACATTCTGTTATACACATAAAGATCAGGACCTTGTTCAGCCACCATCAATGAAGCTTTCTCCTACAGCAGACAGGAATGAATACAGTGACCCACAGCCAGACATTACGCAGAGAATGAGGAACCTTGGAATACTCAGCCCTGTATTGGATGTTTCTCCACCAGAAATCTTCCCTCAGGGCTCAGGGAATCCCCCACAGAAGAGGAGGCATAAAGAATGGAAGAGCCAGAAGAAACAAAGATCTCTAAGTCATC
Source organism: Neodon shergylaensis (assembly GCA_025134845.1). Classification (NCBI taxonomy): domain Eukaryota; kingdom Metazoa; phylum Chordata; class Mammalia; order Rodentia; family Cricetidae; genus Neodon; species Neodon shergylaensis. The sequence goes on from JABTXL010019066.1 coordinate 93,920, forward strand.
AAGATTAGCATGTATATTAACTCACAGAATTTGCATGGATCTGCACCAGATGGGGCTCTAACTCATAAGCAATCTCCAATTGATAACAACTTGCAAATGAAAATTTAGTTTCTTCCAAGGGGAGTGTCACTAGGGAAACAAACTATTCTTAAGGGCAGGCTGCATGCAGTAGTAGATGACCTACAGAAATGGTCAAAAGAAAATGAACTCAATAGCATCTTTGAGGGGGTTCCTTATCTTATAATGTCATGTCAGAGCTTTTATTTCTTAATTCTCTCTCTCTCTCTCCTACAGATTCTCTGCATATATATTATGGCTTCCAGTTTTATGTTTTTATGGGATTCCTAAGTGTGTGAATGAATGAATCTCTGCACCTATAGCTGTTTTTTGTATCTTTTCTTGGTCTCTTTTCCTTCTGTTTGTTTATATTTTATTATTATCCCTTAGGGGACTGTTAGGGTTTTTTTTTTAGTTTTTCAAGACAGGGTTTCTCTGTAGGTTTGGAGCCTGTTAGGATTTTAATGAGAAACAAAAAGGGTGGATCTAGATGGGAGAGGAGGTGGAAAGGAACTAGGAGGGTAAAGGGAGGGAAAACTGTAATCAGAATATATTAATGTAATGAAAAATCTACTTTCTTATAGAACCCAGGATTACAAGCCCAGAGGTGGTACCCCCTACAATGGGCTGTGCCCTCCCCTATCAATCACTAATTAAGAAAATGCTCTATTGACTGTATTACAGCCCAATGTTATGTAGGCATTTTCTTAGTTGAGATTCTTTTCTCTCAGATGACTTTAGTTTGTGTCAAGCTGACATAAAACTAGCCAGACCTGGATTGTCTTAGTCATTTCCATAAACTTTATCTTTGTTCTCTCAGGCATTTATTCTTCTTAGTTTGAGCTGTTTCTTTGTGTCTTCTTTAAATTCTCTGATTACTTTTTAACCTTTTGTCTTTTAATTTACTCTTTTCTTATAGAATACATAGCGATCACAACCTCCCTGCTGTGAGAGCTCCTTCAGCCAATAGCCTTTAAGAGACCAACCCACTTGGGCACGGTGTCTCATACTATAAATGCAGCTGTAAAGCATTTGCTCTCTCTTGCTCTCAGCTCTCTATTCTGGCTGCTAGATTCAGTTTCTGTTCCCTGTTCATGCAGAGGACTGTGAGTCTACCCCAAAATAAATAATCCTTTATTATATGTAGTTCTGAACTAGTGTGGGATTATTTTGTAATTTCAGTCATCATCATCTGGCAACCAAACTTTGGGTTTTCTCTTTATCTTAGGCCCCCAACTCAGAATCATTTGATTGCCTTAATAACTGCTCTTAATTTGTTAAACAAAGGATTTTTTCAGTACCTAAGTAAGCAACATGTGCTGTTCACTGCTGCTAGCATCTCCCAGCCACGTGGCTGCAACTGTGAAACCTGGCCAATAATGATTATTACACCTACTCCAATTCATTGTAATTGCCTTATAACAAATAAGACAAAAATTACTGGTAACATAACGATCCAGGAGTTCAATAATTATTTTGCTTATACTATGAATGGTATTCTGCAAAGCTTATGTGATTTTCCTTCTACATCCCATTATTTGATTCTAGGAATTAGTTTTGTTTCTCATATTATCTCATTAAAAATGGTTTGATAATAGGACTAAGATTGAGGCACTTTCAGAAATAATAGTCTTTACAGATTAATAATGAACGGCTAGTTGAGAAGATCAATACTATAGAGAGGGATAGCATCATTTTGACAAAATTATTGGAAAGAATTTGTGTTGTTGAATTTAACAATCATAATCTGTTAAAAAGTCATGATAGATTAATGGATAAGGTATCTCTCCAGGAAGGTAATAGGCTAACAATCAAAATTATGTTCAAGGATGAGACATCTTTACTGGACAAGTTTCATGCCTTGGAATCCTCAGTTAGAATAGAACATTGGAAAAGAGATTCAGACATCACAAAAGGCAGTAGTAAAAAGAATTGAAAAGATTGAAGAATTTATTGAAATAGGTGATTAGGGACAGAAGGTACAAGGACAGGATTTAGCTTTATCAGTACATGGCAGACTCTGGGATGACTTACACAAAGTTTTGACTGCATATCCAGTAATTTCCTCAGAAAAAACATCTGGCACAAAGTGCCCTAAGGTAGTCAAAGAATATGCATGAGAAACAATACGTATGTGCAATCTAAAAGAAATTAAACAGGCAATAGTTTCATAAGGGCTACATTCACCTTTTGTCACAGAAAGGGTGATAATGTGGGCTTCAAGCACTAAGGCTACCCCACATGATTGGCTTCAATTAGTCTTAGTGGTCCTAGAAGATGTACCTCAGCTGCTTTGGAAATGTTATTGTAGAGAAGAGGCAAAAATTTTAGAACAACAGGGGAAAGCAAAAGGATTTGAGACTTCCCAAGATCAAATTCTTGGTGAGGATCATTATTCTGATCCTCAGGAACAGGCTCACTATGATGAACACACCTTGTCCCTATGTAGCAAGCAGACTTAAATGCTTGGGAAGGATTTAGGAACTAGGAAATAGAATTGAATCATATATTATGGTTAAACAGGGTCAGAAATAATGCTTTAGTGACTTCTTACAAAAATTAACTAAGGCTGTACAAATAGAAGTGACAGACCCTGAAGCTAGACATGCACTTATTGAATCTTTGGATTTTCAAAATGCCAACGTAGAATGTAAGAAGACCCTTGAGCTTTTAAAGGCCAGATCAGAACCCATAGATGAATGGATATTGCATATAATAAATGTTGAAATATTTGACTATAGTACTGAGGCTTGGGTAGGAGAAGCGATTTCCAATGGTATGAGGAGATACCAAAATGCCAAAAGTTTTAATTGTGGTAAAATATGACATCTAAAAAATGGAATATAGACAAGAAATTCCTAGGAATAATGTCTCTTCGAGGAATGAAAAGAATAGGAGGACTCAGTCATCTGGTAGATGTAGGAGGTGTGACAAAGGCTGACATTGGACCAATGAATGTAGGTCAATAAAAGACAGACAATACCACTGGGAACTCCTTGGGGAAGCCTCTCACAGGCTCCCATATCAAACAAGGTCCAGTCATTCCCAGTCACTGTGAAGAATACGTCTAACCAGGAAAATTAAACAATCCAGTGCCTAATGTAAAAAAAAAACATACTATTATGGATGATGGAATAGACATGGAGGATGAATCAAAACTCCAGTAGGAAATAGGAAATGTATATTTTGGAAGAGTTCTATAAATGATCAAAGACCAAAGCTAAGGGTGCATATAAATGACATTGTAATTGAGGGATGACTAGACATAAGTGTGGATGTGAGTATCATTACTCCAGAATCTTGGCATATGGATTGGCCTCTTCAAGAGGCAGATGTTTAATTTCTAGGAATTGTAATCCTATCTCAAGTGAAACAAAGCATGAGGTGGGTTGAATGCATAGAGCCAGAAGGACAGAAAGGAAGGCTAACGCCATATGTAGCTAATATTACAGTGAATTTTTGGGGTCATGACCTATTGTAGCAATGGAATACCCATTGCTCATGTTACTGAGAAGGATATTATAAGATATTAGAAACAAAGGTCACAAGCCATTCTTGCTGTACAAGAACATAAAGCAATAGCAAACCTTTAGAGTTACTGATAGCCTTGCCTTTAAAATGGTTAACTGAGAAACCCATATGGGTTAAACAATGGCCTTTAACAGAAAACAAGCTATAGGTTTTAGAACAGATGGTACAGGAGCAACTAGATGCTCACCATATCAAAGAATCTACCAGCTCTTAAAATTCTCCCATATTTGTTAAAAAGAAATCTCGAAAATGGAAAATGGTGACAGATCTAGAATTTCTGTCTTCTCTATTACCAAAAGGATGGCCTCTCATAGTTATTTATTTAAAAGATTGTTTCTTCACTATACCTTTAAAAGAAAAGGACAGATAAAAATTTGCTTTCACAGTGCCTACTTATAATAATTCTCAGCCTACTAGGAGATACCAGTGGACTATCCGCCCACAGGGAATGCTCAATATCCCCACCCAGTGCCAATACTTTCAAAGTCAGCCATTGGAAGCTATATGTAAGCAATTTCCAAAGTCTATAATGACATTTTTATCTGACCCAAATGCAGATACTTTAGAAAGAATGTTTTAAGAAGTAAAGAAAGTTTTACCTAAATGGGGATTACACATTGCTCCTGAAAAAATACAAAGAGGAGATTCTGTCAATTACCTATGTTACAAAATAGATTTACAGAAAATTAGAATACAAAAGGCACAAATTAGGGGAGACCAATTGTAGACTCTTAATGACTTTCAAAGATTGTTAGGAAACATTTCCAGTCCACGACTGACTGTTGGAATAACACCTGACCTAATAGATCATTTAAACAAAACCTTAGATGTTGACAAAGACAAATAGTCCCAGGGAATTAACAGCTGAAGCGAAAAAAAATTGTTGATGATTGTTGAGGAGAAATTACAGGAGGCACATGTCGATAGAATGAATCCAAATCTTAATTGTATTCTAGTCATATTGCCTTTCAGAATTTCCCCTACAGTAATTTTTATGCAGAGGGAAGATATTAACTTAGAATGAATCTTTTTACGACATAAACCAAGTAAAAAATTAAAGACTTATGTGGAAAAGTCTCTGAATTAATTATAAAAGGAAAATAGCAACTTCACCAACTAGCAGGTATAGACCCAGCAGAGATTATAATGCCTTTTACTACTGATGAAATTTTAAAAAAAAATATGGGAAGACAATGAACCCTGGCAAAGGGCTTGTAATAATTTTTGGGAGAAATTAATAGCAATTATCCAAAAAGCAATAGACTTAACCTTATAGAGAGAACTTCTTGCATTCTTCCCCAAATTCTACGTGATGCACCAATAACTGGAGTCATACATTTTATACTGATACAAATAAATAAGGAAAGGCAGGTTATAAATCAGAAGAATTAAGTAAGGTGGAACAAGGCCCTTATAATTCTGTCTAAAAGGCAGAGTTGTATGCTATTCTCAGGGCACTAAGGAATTTTAAAGAATCTCTCATAATAGTTACTGATTCACAATATGCAGAAAGAGCTGTCTTGCATGTTGAAACTGCTGAATTTATACCAGATGATACAGAATTTACTTCATTATTCATTTAAGTTCAAGAAATAACCAGGAATAGGCTTTGTCCCATATACATTAACACACATCCAATCCCATACGGGTCTGCCAAGTTTTCTAGCACAAGGTAATGCAGAAATTCATCAATTATTGATTAGAAGTGTGCTGAAGGCCTCAGAATTTCACAAGAAACATTATGTCAACAGCAAAGATTTAAAGAAAGAGTTTTCTATTGTGTGGCAACAAGCTAAGGAGATTATAAAGAGATGTCCTACTTACTCTTTCTATAACCAAACATCATTACCTGCAGGAAGTAACCCAAAGTGTATTCAAAGGAATTAAATCTGGCAGATGGATGTGTTCCACTTTACAGAATTTGGCAAATTAAAATATGTGCACCACACCACTGACACTTATTCAGGTTTTCAATGAGCAACTTCCTTGAGCTCAGAAAAGGCTGATTCAGTAATCACACATTTATTAGAAGTTATGGCCATTATGGGTATACCTGCACAAATAAAAACCGACAATATGTCTCTAAGAAAATGAAAGTTTTTTTTTGCTTTTTATAATATAAAGCATATTACAGGTGTACCAAACAATTCTACAGATAAGTCAGTTTTAGAAAGATCAAATTGAACTATCAAGGATATGCTAAACAAACAGAAAGGGATGGAAAATACCTCAAGAAATGAATTTCATAAGGCTTTATTAACCTTGAATTTTCTTTTTTTTATTTTTTTCCATTTTTTTATTTTTTTTAGTTGTTGAAGAAAAAGAAAATTCCCGCCTCCTCCCGATTTCCCATTTCCCTCCCCCTCCTCCCACACACTGCCCCCTCCCCCCACTCCCCTCCCTCTCTCCTCCCCCCCACTCTATTCCCCCTCCTTCTCAAGAATGAAGAGCAGTCCAGATTCCCTGCCCTGCGGGAAGTCCAAGGTCCTCCCACTTCTATCCAGGTCCAGGAGGGTGAGCATCCAAACAGGCTAGGCTCCCACAAAGCCAGTTCATGTATTAGGATCAAAACCTAGTGCCATTGTCCTTGGCTTCTCATCAGCCTTCATTGTCCACCATGTTCAGAAAGTTCGGTTTCATCCCATGCTTAATCAATCCCAGTCCCGCTGGCCTTGGTGAGCTCCCAATAGATCAGTTCCACTGTCACAGTGGGTGGGTGCACCCCTCGTGGTCCTGACTTTCTTGCTCATGTTCTCCCTCCTTCTGCTCCTCATAGGGACCTTGGGAGCTCAGTCCGGTGCTCCAATGTGGGTCTCTGTCTCTATCTCCATCCATCACCAGATGAAGGTTCTATGGTGATATGCAAGATATTCATCAGTATGGCTATAGGATAGGGTCATTTCAGGTTCCCTCTCCTCAGTTGCCCAAGGTACTATCTGGGGACATCTCCCTGGACACCTGCGAGCCCCTCTAGAGTCAAGTATCTTGCCAACCCTAAGTTGGCTCCCTTAATTAGGATATATATTTCTCTGCTCCTGTGTCCCAACCATCCCATTCCCCCATCCCATTCAATTCCCCCAACATCCCCCAATCCTCCTCTTCTCACATTTCTTACCCCAATTCCCCTTAGCCCCATGCCACCTCACCCCAAGTTCCCAGTTTTTGCCTGGCAAACTTGTCTACTTACAATATCCAGGAGGATGACTATATGTTTTTCTTTGGGTTCACCTTCTTATTTAGCTTCTCTAGGATCACAAATTATATGCTCAATGTCCTTTATTTATGGCTAGAAACCAATTATGAGTGAGTACATCCCATGTTCATCTTTTTGGGTCCTGGGATACCTCACTCAGGATAGTGTTTTCTATTTCCATCCATTTGCATGCAAAATTCACGAAGTCATTGTTTTTTACCGCTGAGTAGTACTCTAATATGTAAATATTCCAAACTTTCTTCATCCTTTCTTCTGTTGAAGGGCATCTAGGTTGTTTCCAGGTTCTGGCTATTACAAATAATGCTGCTATGAACATAGTTGAACAAATGCTTTTGTCATATGATAGGGCATCTCTTGGGTATATTTGCAAGAGTGGTATTACTGGATCTAGGGGTAGGTTGATCCCGAATTTCCTGAGAAATCGCCACACTGATTTCCAAAGTGGTTGCACAAGTTTGCATTCCCACCAGCAATGGATAAGTGTGCCCCTTATTCCACAACCTCTCCAGCAAAGGCTATCATTGGTGTTTTTGATTTTAGCCATTCTGACAGGTGTAAGATGATATCTCAAAGTTGTTTTAATTTGCATTTCCCTGATCGCCAAGGAGGTTGAGCATGACCTTAAGTGTAATTTGGCCATTTGAATTTCTTCTGTCGCGAATTCTCTGTTCAGTTCCGTGCCCCATTTTTTAATTGGGTTAATTAGCATTTTACAGTCTAGTTTCTTGAGTTCTTTATATATTTTGGAGATCAGCCCTTTGTCTGTTGCAGGGTTGGTGAAGATCTTCTCCCAGTCAGTGGGTTGCCTTTTTGTCTTAGTGACAGTGTCCTTTGCTTTACAGAAGCTTCTCAGTCTCAGGAGGTCCCATTTATTCAATGTTGCCCTTAATGTCTGTGTTGCTGGGGTTATATGTAGGAAGTGATCTCCTGTGCCCATATGTTGTAGAGTACTTCCCACTTTCTCTTCTATTAGGTTCAGTGTGTTCAGCCTGATATTGAGGTCTTTAATCCATTAGGACTTGAGTTTTGTGCATGGCGATAGATATGGATCTATTTTCATTCTTCTACAGGTTGACAACCAGTTCTGCCAGCACCATTTGTTGAAGATGCTTTCTTTCTTCCATTGAATACTTTTAGCTCCTTTATCAAAAATCAGGTGTTCATAGGTTTGTGGGTTAAAATCCGGGTCTTCTACTCTATTCCATTGATCGACTTCTCTGTTTTTATGCCAATACCAAGCTGTTTTCAATACTGAAGCTCTGTAATAGGGTTTGAAGTCAGGGATGATAATGCCTCCAGACGATCCTTTATTGTATAAGATTGTTTTGGCTATCTTGGGTTTTTGTTTTTCCATATAAAGTTGAGTAATGTCTTCTCAAGATCAGTGAAGAATTTCGATGGGATTTTAATGGGGATTGCATTGAATCTATAAATTGCCCTTGGTAGAATTGCCATTTTTACTATGTTGATCCTCCCAATCCAAGAGCAAGGGAAATCCTTCCATTTTCTGGTATCTTCCTCAATTTCTTTCTTCAAAGACTTAAAGTTCTTGTCAAATAGATCCTTCACTTCCTTGGGCAGAGTTACCCCAAGATATTTTATGCTATTTGTGGCTATCGTGAAAGGTGATGCTTTTCTGATTTCCCTCTCTGCTTCCTTATCCTTAGTGTATAGGAGGGCAACTGATTTTTTGGAATTGATTTTGTATCCTGCCACACTACTAAAGGTGTTTATCAGCTGTAGGAGTTCTTTGCTGGAGTTTTTGGGATTGCTTATGTACACTATCATATTGTCTGCAAATAATGAAAGTTTAATTTCTTCCTTACCAATTTGAATCCCTTTGATCCCCTTATGTTGTCTTATTGCTATTGCTAGAACTTCAAATACTATATTGAAGAGGTATGGAGAGAGTGGACAGCCTTGTTGTGTTCCTGATTTTAGTGGGATCGCTTTGAGTTTCTCTTCATTTAATTTGATGTTAGCTGTTAGCTTGCTATAAATAGCTTTTATTATAGTTAGGTATGACCCTTGTATCCTTAATCTCTCTAAGACCTTTATCATAAAGGGATGCTGAATTTTGTCAAATGCTTTTTCAGCATCTAATGAAATGATCATATGGTTTTGTTCTTTCAGTTTATTTATATGATGGATTACATTGATAGATTTTCATATGTTGAACCAGCCCTGCATCCCTGGAATGAAGCCTACTTGATCATAATGGATAATTTTTCTAATGTGTTCTTGGATTCGGTTTGCCAGTATTTTACTGAGGATTTTCGCATCGATGTTCATGAGTGAGATTGGCCTGTAATTCTCTTTCTTGGTTGAGTCTTTGTGTGGTTTTGGTATCAGAATAACTGTAGCTTCATAGAAGGAATTTGGCAATGACTTTTCTGTTTCTATATTGTGAAATACATTAAGGAGTATAGGTATTAGGTCTTCTTGGAAGTTCTGGTAGAATTCTGCATTGAAACCGTCTGGACCTGGGCTTTTTTTGGTAGGGAGGTTTTTTATAACAACTTCTAATTCTTCATGACTAACAGGTCTATTTAGATTGTTCACCTGGTCCTGGTCTAACTTTGGTATATGGTACTTATCTAAAAAAGTGTCCATTTCTTTAACATTTTCCAATTTTGTGGCATACAGGCTTTTTAGTAAGATCTAATGATTTTCTGAATTTCCTCCGTGTCTGTGGTTATGTTTCCCTTTTCATTTCTGATCTTGTTAATTTGCGTATTCTCTCTCTGCCATTTGATTAGTTTGGATAGGGGTTTATCAATCTTGTTTATTTTCTCCAAGAACCAGCTTTTTGTTTCATTGATTCTTTGGATTGTTTTCTGTGTTTCTATTTTGTTGATTTCAGCCCTTAGTTTGATTATTTCCAGTCTTCTACTCCTCCTATGTGAGTCTGCTTCTTTTTTTTTTTCTAGAGCTTTCAGGTAGGTTGTTAGGTTTTCAATGTGTGCTTTCTCTGTTTTCTTTAAGTGGGCACTTAGTGCTATGAACTTTCCTCTTAGCACTGCTTTCATAGTGTCCCATAGGTTTGAGTATGTTTTCTCTTTATTTTCATTGAATTCAAGAAAGATTTTAATTTCTTTCTTTATTTCTTCCTTGATCCAGGTGTGGTTCAGTAGTTGAATGTCCAGTTTCCATGAGTTCGTAGGCTTTCTGGAGTAGCATTGTTGTTGAATTCTAACTTTAATCCATGGTGATCCGATAAGACACAGGTGGTTACTAATATTTTTTTGTTTCTGTTTAAGATTGCTTTGTTACCGAGTATGTGGTCAATTTTCGAGAAGGTTCCATGAGCTGCAGAGAAGAAGGTATATTCTTTCCTATTTGGGTGGAATGATCTATAGATGTCTGTTAAGTCCATTTGCTTCATTACCTCCCTTAATCCTCTTATTTCTCTGTTAGGTTTCTGTCTTATTGACCTGTCCATTGGTGAGAGAGAGAGTGTTGAAGTCTCCTACTACTAGTGTGTGTGGTTTGATAACTGCCTTGAATTTTAGTAATGTTTCTTTTACGTAAGTGGGTGCTTTTATATTAGGGGCATAGATATTCAGGATTGAGACTTTGTACTGATGAATTGTTCCAGTTATGTGTAAAAAATATCCATCTCCATCTCTTCTGATTGATTTTAGTTTGAAATCAACTTTGTTAGAAATTAGTATGGCCACACCTGCTTGTTTCTTAGGTCCATTTGCTTGATAAACCTTTTCCCAGCCCTTTATTCTGAGTAGATGTTTGTCTTTGTGGTTGAGGTGTGTTTCTTGTAAACAGCAGAATGTTGGATCCTGTTTTCGTATCCAATCTCTTAGCCTGTGCCTCTTTATAGGTGAGTTGAGTCCATTGATATTAAGTGATATTAATGACCAGTGGTTGTTAACTCCGGTCATTTTTTCTTTTTTTGGTATTAGAGTTTGTGTGTTTCCCTTCTTCGAGTTGTGCTGGTGAAGGGTCGCTAGTTGTCTGAGTTATTGTGGGCATTGTTGGACTCCTTGGGTTGTGATTTTCCTTCTATTACTTTCTGTAAGGCTGGATTTGTGGCTACGTATTGTTTAAATTTGTTTTTATCCTGGAAAATTTTGTTTTCTCCATTTATAGTGAACGAAAGTTTGGCTGGGTATATTAATCTAGGCTTGCATCCATGTTCTCTTAGTTTCTGCAGTACATCTATCCAGGACCTTCTGGCTTTCATGGTTTCCATAGAGAAGTCAGGTGTAAGTCTGATAGGTTTACCTTTATAAGCAACTTGCTCTTTTTCTTTGCAGCTCTTAATATTCTTTCTTTATTCTGTATGTTTTGTGTTTTGATTATTATATGGTGAGGAGATTTTTTTTGGTCCATTCTATTCGGTGTTCTGTATGCTTCTTGAACCTTCAAAGGAATATCTTTCTTTAGGTTGGGAAAGTTTTCTTCTATAATTTTATTAAATATATTTTCTGGACCGTTGAGCTGTACTTCTCCTTCTTCTACCCCTATTATTCTCAGGTTTGGTATTTTTATTGTGTCCCAGATTTCCTGAACGTTTTGTGATGAGACTTTGTTGGTTTTGCTGTTTTCTTTGATCAGTGTGTTTATTTTCTCTATGGTATCTTCAGTGTCTGACATTCTTTCTTCTATCTCTTGTAATCTGTTGGTAGTACTTGTCTCTGTAGTTCCTGTTTGTTTACCCAGATTTCCCATGTCCATCCTTCCCTCAGTTTGTGTTTTCTTCATTACTTCCATTTCATTCTTCAAGTCTTGAACCGCTTTCCTTACCTGTTTGATTGCTTTTTCTTGTTTCTCTTGGTTTTCTTGGGTATCTTTGAGCGATTTATTCACTTCCTCTACCTTTTTGTTTGTAATCTCTAATTGTTTATGGCAGTTTTTCACCTGCTGTTTTAGATCCTCTATTAATTTCATATAATTCACTTTTGAGTCGATTTCTTCTAATTCTTCTGGAGTAGGGTGTACAAATCTTCTTATTTCGGGATCCCTGGATTCTGGTGATGTCATGTTGCCTTTCAGGTTGTTAGAGGAATTCTTGCATTGGCGCCTTCCCATCTCTTCCTTCAAATGGAGCCAGGAGAGGCCTGGTGTCTTGGTCCAGTCTTTGCTATGACTGACTCTCTGGGTGTATCTCCTCAGTGTAGAAGCAGGAACCGTTCCTGTGCAGATGGAACTCCTCAGAACCGAAACATGGATGCCTGGTAGTCCAATGACCCGCGGATAAAAGGGCGAACTTGGGGGGGGCAGGGCGGGGTCGAGTAGAGCACAGGAGACCCTGCAGCACAAGCTGAAGGTGCTTGGGCCCTCTTGCCCGGGTCCTAGAGGCCTGACCGATAGGCAGGCACTCACTGCTCTGGGTGGGCAGCCTTAGTGTAGGAGCAGGAAACTGTTCCTGAGCAAAGGACCTTGCAAGCAGGCTTGGGGGCGAGGTTGTGTGTAAGAAAGACAGCCCTGCAGAAGGAGCTGGGGGAGGGGGGTTTGTGCTCTCTTCCAGGACAATCCGCCCCTGGATAGCACACACTCACCCATCCAGATGGAACTCCTCAGGACCTAAACAGGGACGCCTGGTAGCCCAATGAGCCGGGGACAAAAGGAAGAACGTGGCAGGCAGGGCAGGGTCCAGTGGAGCACAGGAGACCCTGCAGTACAAGCTGAAGGTGCCCGGGCTCCCTTGCAGGGGGGCACCTTGAGGGCTCCCTTGCAGGGGGACACCTTGAGGGCTCCCTTGCAGGGGGGCACCTTGAGGCCTGTCCGGTATGTAGGCACTCACCGCTCTGGGTGGGTAGTCTTAGTGTAGGAGCAGAGAACTGTTCTTGAGCAAAGGACCTAGCAGACAGCAGGGCAGGCTTGGGGGGGGTTGGGGGGCTGATTCGTGTGTAAGAAAGACAGCCCTGCAGCAGGAGCTGGGGGAGGGGGGTTTGTGCTCTCTTCCGGGACTATCCGCCCCTGGATAGCACACACTCACCCATCCATATGGAACTCCTCAGCACCTAAACAGGGATGCCTGGTAGCCCAATGAGCTGGGGACAAAAGGAAGAACGTGGCAGACAGGGCGGGGTCCAACCTTGAATTTTCTTGACGCTAGTGAGAAAGGAATAATGGCAGCAGAGAGACATTGGATAATAGAAAAAAAAACTTCTGAATTAAATCAGCCAGTATATTTCAAGGATGTGTTTACCTCACAATGGAAATCAGGAGATGTGTTATATTGGGGAAGGGGTTTTGCTCTTGTTTCCACAGGAGAAGAAAACCTGTGGATACCATCAGAATTAATATAGATTCGGCTTGAAAAAGAGAAACCTCTTGAGAAAGAGAAATGCCAGCTCATCCACAGAGGTGACAACCAATCATACTCATCTTCAAAAACTCGAGAGACCTTGGACATCTAGATGCTTAGACATGAAAAGGTAGCTATCCAGAAAGAATCAACAAGCAAAGAAAAATCTGATTTATGATGCTGTATCATCTGCAAGGTAAAAATCTGGACATGTTTACATCTCTAATTAAAATAAGGCTTTGGAATTGGGCAATGGCTATTCTTCTCTACATCCAAGCAGTTTTTTAAAAGAAAAAATCAGAATTTCTGTCTCATGTCAGGAGCCATCTGGTATGGGACAGAAACAAAATAGATTTTAAGGAAATATTTTACTTTTCTCCATGCTCATTTTGCGTATATTGTATCTTTCATTGAATATATGTCTATATGAATCATGATTAAGTTTTCAATAATGAACAGTAGATTTTCCTGAAGTAATTTTTGAAGTTTCCAGGAATAAGATGGGGCCCCACAAGAATGACTCCACCTGCTTGATATGACGTCATAATGCTGATAGTGCGACTGTGAGACTGGTTTTGGGGTAACAGCTGTGGAAATAGTGCACCTTCTTACAACGTTCTGTCCAGAACTCCAAATAAGAACTTAAAAAAAGACACAAAAAACCCCTATTGACTACTCAGAGACCATTTGCAATTATACAAAACATCAGTCTTGAAATTCAACCATCATTTTGCTTTTACAAAATCCCATAGAAAGAATATCGCCCCCATGACAGCTGGAAGCAATTCTAGAAGATGACATCCTCTCTCCCAACAAAGTTTGTCCTCATGATTAGGGACATAATTTAGGTGTTGATTATTACTCATATAGGGTTAGGGGTTGGGGTGAAAATTATGTAGGTGCAGAGATCTCAAAAAACAAAAACAACAACAACAACAAAACAAAGAGGGAAAACTGAATGGGATAATAGGTAGATTAGTGTGAATGTACTCACACTAATAATAGTGAGTAATAGAGTGAATACTTGTGAGCTATTTTTTATGGACAATTTACATTGGTATAGATTTTTTATATTGATACAAGTTCAAATTATATTTGTTATATTGAATATGCTCCTATTTCTGTTTACAATATTTGTACACCTATGCTAAGTTATTTTCTCAGAATGTGTGCTTACATGTTTCTACCTCGGTTTAAGACATTTTGTATATTGATACAATTTTAGGATATATTTATCATATTGCATTATATTTCTACTTCTGATCAAGATATTTATACATTGTTTATATTTTGAGGTCATTGTCCTCCTTTACTGCACAGTTGCTTAAAGATTATTTAATAGTATTCTGCTATGAAGTCTTAATCTTTAAGTTATATAGGTATTAAGTATTATAGGTCAATAGTCATTCATGTTTGTTATATTTTTAGTCAGACTAATTAGGTTCTTTAGATACACAGAGATTGGTTTCTGCATAGATAGGTAACCTTCAATCACTTCAATGATCTGTAGAACATGGTATTCAAATAACTTAGGATTCTGTTCACGTGGGACACGATTTCTCCTGGCAGCACCAATCTATTTCCAAGAGAGTATTGAACACCAAAGACACTCCACTTGGAGCTTGTTTTCTTCTTGGCACAACTGGCCTTTGGGCAAAGAACTGCCCATGCCTCAACCACTGACAAAGTATATAATGTCCAGACTGGTCAAGCAGGATACAAGAAAAAAGACTGCCAAACCTTGCCAAGACAGGGTAAGATGGTTCTGTAAATTTTCCTGCCTCTGACAATAGTCTGTCAGTTACTCTATGCCCTAGCCAAAGTTGGTTGCTCCAACATTGCAAATGAGACTTTGGGTGATTGCCCAGATATCCAGTTGTCTCTGTCATTTGTTGCACATTTTGGAAGCTGCTTGATTGTACTTCCTGCCTACTCAAGTAATATTATCTCTCTTCTCTGGCCTTCAATGGGGTCTAAGATTAGACAGTCATAGTTACCTTCCTCTTGTGATTTATCCAAGCTCTTTCTAATACAAGATTTAGACTCCATAGGATAGAATGTTTATTAAAAGATTAGAATATGTTCCTTGCTTAATATTGTTTATGCTGGTTGTAATTCTAACTTTGTACTTGATATCTGTTCCTAGTGTACATAGTTTTTATTGGGTTCGGAACTCTCTTATTTAAACAAAAAGGGTAGGTGCTGTGGGAGCTCCTTCAGCCAATAGCCTTTAAGATACCAGCCCACTTGGGTGTGGACTCATACTATAAACACAGCTGTAAAGCATATGCTCACTCTCTTGCTTCTGGCTGCTAGATTCTGTTCCTGTTCCCCATTCGTGAGGAGGACTGTGATCAAGAACTGTGATTTGTGAGTCTACCCCTAAATAAGTAACCCTTTATTATACATAGTTCTGAACTAGAGTGGGATTATTTTGTAACTTCCATCATCACCTCCCCTTCCTCCACTCCTCTCATCTCCCCCCTACACACACACACACACACACACACACACACACCTCTCTTCTTCCTCAAGTCTACTGCTATTCTGTTTTCCTTCAGAAAAGAACAGTCCTTCCAGTGATATCAACAAGATGTGGCATAACAAGATGCAATAAGACTGGGCACAAACCCTGATATCAAGGCTGGCCAAAGCAACTCAATGGGGGAAAGGATCCCAAAAGCAGGCAAAGAGTCAGAGATACCCCCACTCCCATTGCTGAGAGTCCCACAAGAACAGCAAGTTACACAGCCATAATATATATGCAGAAAACCTAGCTCAGACCTATACAGGCTCCCTGATTGTTGCTTCAGTCTCTATGAGCACATATAAATCCTGGTTAGTTTATTTTGTGGGCCATGCTCTTACAATGTCCTGGAAACGTCTGACTCCTTCAATACCTCTTCCCCCTCTTCTGTGGGGTTCCCTGAGCTCTGCCTAATGTTTGGTTGTGGATCTCTGCAGCTGCTCCCATAAATTGCTTGGTGAAGTGTCTCTGATGATAAATTGGACTAGGCACAAATCTATGAATATAATAGATATTGCTAGGAAATATTTCATTAAATTTTTTATTGCCAGTCTTGTTTGATTCTACCCTAGGTCTCTGAGCCATCAGGCCATCCTGGTACTGTCAGGCATGGGCTCCCTGTTGCGATCTGGGTCTCAAGTTAAACCCACAAGTTATTGGCTGGCTATACCCACAAGCTCTAGGCCACCATTCCCCTGAATTCTTCCATGAAGTCTGTTTTTATAATTCTGTTTTCTGGAGTTCATCTAGGTAATTATTAATGGCAAACATCTCTACAGGACTGATAGGTTTTAGAGGGGAGATACTGGTTTTATATTGCATTTTTATGATGAGGTTTTGTTAATTCTTTCTGATATGAACAGGTTGGGGCAGAAGAGAGGATATGTGAGTTATTGGAAATGGTTTAAGTGAAATTAAATCAGATTAACAAAGAAGACTGAGTTGCTGTGCAGGATGTACATCCTGGTCAAAGCCTGGAGGTGGGGATAGATCTGCCTGCATAGACAATTCAGATTTGGTATAGAAGGATTCTATGGATCAGGGACAGCAGGGTAGGTTCTGTAAGAAGCCTAGCGGGTGATTGCACTGCGGGCAGGGGTGGCCAGGCTAGGCAGGAGCACTAGATGTGGGGCTGGGATAGATCTGAAGAACTGGGAAGAGTACATGGAGGATGCAGTCAGGCATATCTACTGGGACAGACCCTGAAGAAGGATGTATATGATCTGGCTGGGTGGGGAAGTTGGATCAAAAAATTTAATTTAATCTTGAATTATTTTCTCTTCAAGATACATTGATAACATTATGCTGATGGCATCTAGCAACTTCTCTTGACTTAAGTTAAGACACCTGTCAGAGACTGGAAAATAAATCCAATTAAAAAGTCATTTCTATTTTCATGAAATTTCAGCGAATCCAGGGATAATGGGGCATATTGGGATAAATTGTTACATCTGGCCCTTCCCATAATTAAGAGGTACTATGGTCAGTGGGAGTATTTAGATCACCAAGGCAACACATTCTTTACTTGAATATGTTACTCTTGCCAATTCATTAATTTACCTAAAACTGCTAGTTTTCAATAGATACCAGAATAGTAAACTTTTAAAGCTTGACTTATGTTTTATCCACTGGTAGTATAGCAAAGTCAAAATTAAATGTAGTAGTTGAGAGCCTTGTACAGAAAAATGTGTACATTTAGATAGGTAAGAATGACACAGAATATAAGTAAATCCAATCTTAAAAGCAGAAATTGGGCCACAAAACTAACATTCTTTTAAAATGCACTATAATATTTTTCTGTTTGTTATGCAAGCATTTGCTGTAGAAATGATTATGGAAGTAACTATGAATTAAAATAAAAAGTCAGCATAGATGTTTTAAACTAACGCCGAATGGAGAAGAAATAAAATTTCTGACAACATGAAAATGAAAAATGAGTTAATCTACAGACACAACAAAATTTGAAAGACCACTTGAAGTGATGTGAAAAAATAACCACAGAAATGCCAGGTGTGCATTACTGAATAAAGATTGTGAATCAATGTAAAAATGTAAGCATGGTTTGATATTTTACATACAAGAAATATATTAATTATAATATGCAACAAAATATGTATATATTTCTGGAAATACATTGTACAGAACTAAGTAAGAATCAAAGTATAAGAAATTGTTAATGTTTGTCACCTATTAATAGAACTATATGAAATTAAAATCACTATATAACAGTAATGTGAAACTCTAAACCTGTCTGTAAGAATGTGCAGGGACTAATATTAAATGACAGCAATGAATATTCTTAGCATCTTGGGTTCAAATGAGAAAAACCGAAACAACAGACATACATTTTAATTCAGAAAAAAAAATGGGGCCAGACAAAGATCAAGCTTATCAAAATAGGGGTTTGGCACAGATCAAGATATGATACAAATAGATATACAAATACAAATAGATATACATCATACAAATAGATAGACTAATCATTGGTTTTTACTTTTGTAACCTTACCTATATTTTAAAACTAAGTTATTTGACTTACAAGAAAAAACATTTATAAAAAATGAAAGCAAACAAAAAGGAGGTATAGTTTTCATAGAATGATATTAGTAAAAACAGTTTCTAATAACTGGGGGGAAACTTGTGCAGGAAAATGGACATTCATCTAACATGTTAATGTAAAATGATACATCTAGGTTGGAACAGTTAATGGCATTTAAAAGACCCCCACCCCTCTTTCTCTCTCGGCTTTTTGAGACAGGGTTTCTATGTGTAGCCGTGGCTATTTTGGAACTAGCTTTGTAGATCAGGCTGGCCTCGAAATTACAACGATCTGCCAGCCTCTGCTTCCCAAGTGCTGGGATTAAAAGTGTGTGCTACAACTGCCCAGTACTACTTTTAATACTTTTAGGCATTTATCTGAAGCAAACAATACAAGGCTACTACCTAAAAAAAAAAAACATATATGTTCAGGTGTTCTGAGGAAATTTTAGAAACTACTTTTATGTCCAAGGTAAAGAAACACTTAAAAAATAATGATATGCCTATAGAATTAGCGAGTTTTGAAAAAATATTAAATAGCAAAAAATGTGTTTTATGTGTGTTTATATGTGAGAAATTCCACATAATGTATTCAATATAAATATTTAGAATATACATTTAATATTGAATATATTCAGTATTTGGTATTTGCTTTAAAATGTACTAATAGGCAGTAAGATAAATGCTTATTTTAAAGCAGTTGGTGTGTTTAATAGTTATGCTATTTTCTAAAAAAGAACTCTATTTGTAAAATAAAAGAAAAATATCTACAAGTCTCATCAATTACTCATGACTTGAAAATACTAACACAAGAAGAGAAATATGTAATATTTATACTGTTGACAGGCATAAATGTTATGGAAATAGCATTTGATAAAGGTGACTAATGTATATAAGCCAAATAAATATCCCTAGAAGTACTAGAAACACTTAAAAGTACTTTCTTCGTAATACTGAGCATACTGGAGCTTCAAAGACTCAAGCCATTGAAAAGTATGGCAGAAATTATACCTCATCCATAAAAAGGAAATTTTAAAATGTGTATATTTAATATGTGGAAAGTGTGTGCTACTTGTATCAATAATATATTATTGATACTAGGCTTTTGTAATTATCAATAATATATTGAATATATTATGTGGAATTTCTCACATATAAACACACATAAAACACATTTTTTGCTATTTAATATTTTTTCAAAACTCGCTAATTTTATAGGCATATCATTATTTTTAAGTGTTTCTTTACCTTGGACATAAAAGTAGTTTCTAAAATTTCCCCAGAACACCTGAACATATATGTTTTTTTTTCAGGAAGTAGCCTTGTATTGTTTGCTTCGGATAAATGCCTAAAAGTATTACAATGTAGAAGTTACTGGGCAGTTGTAGCACACACGTGATATAAAAGCCTCAAATAGTGAAAATATCTCAAAGTAAAACATATTTCACTTTAGGCTTTTGTAAGTATCAGTTAGTTTTATGCAGATGTTCCACATTTCAAAATTTATGTTGTCAAGTAGTTCAGTGGTTTTTGATTTTGACTTAGTGAGGATACTTTAAGTACTTCTATAAATTTAATAAAGATATATAATTAAATAAATAAAACAAGGTCTCCAATTGCCCTAAAAAATTATAGGTATACAAAAGTGAATGTCATACCCACTCTAGAAATTTGACCAGATGCTTAAAACTTCTGGCACTTCTGTTATTCTGAGAAGAAAATATGACTACCTTAATAGAAGGACACTTACAAAAAGCATTAGACCTCCCTTTATACTTCATTTTACTTTGGACAATATATGACCAGGAAAAATATCTTAAGTATAAGGAAAGTTCCTTTAGGTTTCATTTTTAAGAGCACTGATGTAGATAAGGAAAAAAAGGCAAGTGGAAAAAAGAGGAGCAGTGAAAATAATAATATTCAAAAATCTGTTTGGAAATATTGATATAGAAGCATGTATTATCTGAAGCCCATATTTGCCTCATTCATACACTACACAAGCACAAGAAATATTTTAAAAGAATATTTAATGACAATGAAAGGAAGTTCAAGAATATCTATACATCTATGTCTATAATCTATATATTTATGCATGAAAAAGCAGATATTGAAATATAATATATTAAATACACATTTGTATCACATGAAAAACACTGGGCACATACAGATCAGTACAATTCAAGAAGGCATAGGATTCATTAGCATTGATAGCTGAGAGCGTTCAGTTTCTTCTGTTAAATGGTCTGCTTAATGATTTTTTTTCCTGCAACGTAGCTGATTTATTTTTCTGGCAAGAAGGAAAAGGAAAGGAAGCGGGAATGCAGAAAAGGGCGATTAACAGCTTTCAGTTCCAGTGAAATAACGACATTGAAATACCATTTGCAGCAGCTCATGATGCTGCACGCGCGCCTGCAAGCGCGCAAGCACACATACACACACAAACACACACACACAGTTACAGTGGACCATGAGACTGTGCAGGGGAGATGGGCATACTTTTTTTTTCTAGCTGCACTGGCTGGCTGGCACAAATACAAACTGGT
>JABTXL010019066.1:124600-139396 GCA_025134845.1 Neodon shergylaensis
CTGGAATTGTGCACAAATGCTGACTGTCCAATCCCCACAGAGACACATGTGCCATGGTATGGGCATTTTGAAGCGGCTGGCTACTTTCAATCCTAACAGTGATTACTTTTGAGATTTTGCTGGCTTATTACTCTTATCTTGCTGCCTTGGTTAAGGTTCTGTCTGCTTTCTTTGCTGTCTAGTGCTTTCCTGTTTAGTTACATAGCAGCTTGTTTATGCTCTCAGCTTCTGATGGACATTTGGAAGTTTCTAATCTATGGCTACTTTAAATCATGCTCTTATCCTCATTGGTCTCTAACGTTTATTTGATTTGTATTTGTGTATTCAACCATTCAGAGATCTGCAGGATAGTATGTGATTGGTTATATTTGTGGTTTGATAGTTGGTCTTGGAGGGGGGAACTAAAGAATTGGAGTATGGAAATAGCAAATGGCCTTGGGTATTAAAGTTACCAAAGTCAGATAAGTAAAATGTAAAAAGACACCTATAAACAAATATTCTTTTATAGCATTTGTGTATAAATTTGACACAATTCTAATTACTCAAATTTGTTAGTATAATAGTATTGTACACTATAATAAAGTGGAAATTCCTCCTTTAACGGACAGTGACACAAGATATGAAACTCATGTGTGGAGGGTTGGCTTACTGTCTTTCAGAGGGCAGAAATGTATTGCCTGTCAGCCACATGGCAGCTATGACCTGCCTGTAATTCCAGTTCTGGTAGTTCCAGCACCCTCATTTGTTCTTCACAGTCTCCTGCAGGCACACAGTGCATAAAAACTCTTAGGCTCACACACATACACATAAAAAATATTTAAAAAAATATTATGTTAGTAATATGGACATCTGATGATAACTACTGTGCCCAAAATAGAGAAAATGACAAACAAATATTAAAAATTATAATATGCTAGTGCAGAATCTAATGAACTAATGTGGGATCCCATAAAAAAATAGAGAAAGGTAAACTATAATTGGCAAATTATTATACACACAGTATGGAAAATTCATAGGGGATCCAATTTTGAATGGTCCCTAAATGTTTATGAGTTTCACCTTGTATAATTCACCTATGTTCTCACTGAAAATCAGTTGGAAATTACCTCATTGTTTAGGCCTGAGTAAAAGTATAGATCCCATTTTAAAGTCCACTTCATGTAGTTTGTCATAAAAGTTCTAACTTCAAGAAAATCTATGTAACCAAATAAAACCTACTAGCATTTTCCCAGATTCTGATCAACTCCACCTCATCCTATTTTATCTATTTTTTAAAATACATAATTCTTTCCCCATGCTATGGTCAGATATAAAACCACAGATTATATAAGCTCAAAGAAAACTGAACAAAACAAATGCTAAACAAATGCTGAACAAAACAAAAATTTCCGTATAAGATTCCCATTTTCAAATCAATAAAGATCAATGAGATCAGGTAGGAAGGATAAATGGGTAAAGATACTTTCCCTATGAGTCTCATGACCTAAATTATATACCTGGGATCCTGATAAAAGTGGATGGAGAGAACTGACTCCACAAAGTTGTTCTCTATCCTTCACATGCACACCATAATTGCATGTCCACATATATCCATCATATTCCCTTTCACACTAGTAAAACCTAATCAGTGATATCCAGTAGAAGATACATTTTTAATATTTTTTAAATTATATTTTATGTGTATGAGTATGTTGTATGTATGTCTGTGTAGCATGTGTGTGTCTGGTATAGTAGGAGGCTGCTCTTTTTGTTTCCTGGCTGCCCAGACCCAAATAATAACATAGACACTATATTAATTACAACACTGATTAGCCTATTAGCTCAGGCTTCTTATTAACTAACTCTTGCATCTTAAATTAACCCATTCCCATCATTTTGTATTTTACCACGAGGTTCATGGTTTACTGGTAAGGTTCTGTGGCAGGCATCTTTCTCCTTCAGCAGCTACATGGCAACTCTTCTGACTCTGCCTACTCTCTTTCTGTATCTCTGTTCAGGTTTTCTGCCTGACTTTACTCTGTTAAGCCATTGGGTGAAAGCAGCTTCTTTATTCACCAATAGCAATAAAACATACACAGCATACATCCCACATCACCTACCCTTTTTTTTTTGTCTAAATAAAAGGAAGCTTTTAACTTTAACATAGCAAGATTACATACAACAACAAACAAATATTATCTTCACAAAATAAACAAAGTCCAACTTAAAACACTGAATGGAGTAGAAGGAAGAGCCCATTTGGAGGCCACAAACAGAAGAAAAGAGGGCAGTGTCAAGAAGCAAACTCTACAGGAACAGTGCTTTATGTGGGATATCTGTACGGACTCTATAAATCAGATGCTTGAACATGACTTGAGAACTGTCCTTCTTGCTCCTAGGCTGGGGTGAAGGAAGGAACTGTTCCCAAGAAATAGTCTATCACTAAATTGTTTCACCAAAAAGAACAAAAATTTCAGCACTACTGTATCCCCAAACCCAAGCCCCTCACTCTCTTTACAAACCAGGCAAGTAAAAACACAAATATGAGAGGTGGTGTAGGCAAACCTAACATAGACTTGTGAACACACCAACAGGCAAGACTTGAATTAGGAAAACAGCCAGGGTTCTGGTGAGCTGAGAGAGTACCCACCTTCAAGTTTAAATACTAGTGCAGACAGCTCTCCCACCTTCTGTCTGAGAATATTAGGCACTGGAAACATACATGGAAATTGTGACCATACAGTGCACCAGAGAAAAAGCTGTGGGGCATGTTTTAACTATTGATTTATATTGAAAGGCCCTTCCCATTGTAGGTGGTGGTGCCATCCCAAGGCAAGGGGTCTGTAAGAAAGCAAACTGAGAAAACCATAGGAAGCAAGCTAGTAAGCAGCACTCCTCCCTCCATTGCATTTATATCAAATCCTGCCTCCAAATTCTAGCTTTGAGGTCCTGTCCTGAAAGTCAGGACGAGGGACTACAAGATGTAAGATGAAATAACCCCTTTCTTCCCCAAGTTGCCTTTTGTCATGGTGTCTTATCACAGCAATAGAATACTGACTAAGGTAGAAATTGGTAACAGAAGTGAGATATTTGCCTGTGACAGACTGGGCCATGTTTTTTTTGAGGATCATGGAAGGATTTTGGGACTTTGGCCTGGAGAAGCCATTGTATGTTTAAAACTTAATTAGTTGTGGAAGTGAACGTAGAAGATAATGCTGAGCACAGAACAGGCAATAGAGGCCTGGCTTCTGAAATTATACAGTAAAGTTTTAGAGTTCCTTAAAGACTATGTTGACCATTTCATTACATACACACACACACACATTTATATATGAAAAGGTTTTTGGATTTTACACATATATACACATATGCATGTACATATACTTCATATACATATATATGAAGACACATTCATGACATATTATAGTCAAAATGTCAAAAATATAAAACAAAAAACTATTATCAAAATATATGACAAAAATATCAACTCACCTACAAAGACAAACATATTAGAATAGCATCATAGTTTTCATCATCAAGAAAAAGGCAGGAAAGTATGAAATAACATATCAAGTTGTAAAACTGTCAATCAAGATTGCTATATCCAAGAAAGATATATTTTTTGAAAGTGCTACACAGCCGAAAATCTGTTTATTTTGAGTTTATATTTAACATTTGCATTGGAAATGAAAGAAATTTAAGTTGGGCACCAGAAGGATTCTCCCTTAGATTCAGCTTACTGTAAAATAAGTCACTGAGGGTTAACAGACAGGACTTCCTTGGGTAGGTGTCCCTACAATGTTTTTTTTTTATTATTTTTAATTAAAAATTCTGCCTCCTCCCCGCCTCCTTTTTCCCTCCCCCTCCTCCTACTCCCCACGCCCACTCCCCTCCCCCTCCCCCTCCCTCTCCAGTCCAAAGAGCAGTCAGGGTTCCCTGCCCTGTGGGAAGTCCAAGGTCCTACTCCTTCCCTCCAGGTCTAGGAAGGTGAGCATCCAAACCGGCTAGGCTCCCACAAAGCAAGTACATGCAGTAGGGTCAAAACTCAGTGCCATTGTCCTTGGCTTCTCAGCAGCCCTCATTGTCCACCATATTCAGTGAGTCTGGTTTTATCCCATGCATTTTCAGTCCCAGTCCAGCTGGCCTTGGTGATCTCCTAATAGATCAGCCCCACCATCTCAGTGGGTGGGTGCCTCCCTCGCGGTCTTGACTTCCTTGCTCATGTTCTCCCTCCTTCTGCTCCTCATTGGGACTTTGGGAGCTCAGTCCATTGCTCCAATGTGGGTCTCTGTCTCTATCTCCATCCATCGCCAGATGAAGGTTCTATGGTGATATGCAAGATATTCGTTAGTATGGCTATAGGATCAGGCCATTTCAGGCTCTCTCTCCTCAGCTGCCCAAGGACCTAGTTGGGTACATCTCTCTGAACCCCTGGGAACCCCTCTAGAGTCAAGGCTCTTGCCAACCCTAAAATGGCTCCCGTAATTAAGATATATAATTCCCTGCTCCCATATCCATCCTCCAATTATCCCAACCATCCCATTCCCCCAAGTTTTCACTATTCTCCCCTTCTCACTTTTCTCTCCCCATCTTCCCTTTCCCCATCCCACCCACCCCCCAATTCCCAAATTTTTGCCCAGCAATCTTGACTACTTCCAATATCCAGGAGGATAACTGTATGCTTTTCTTTGGGTTCACCTTCTTATTTAGCTTCTCTAGGATTGTGAATTATAGGCTCAATGTCCTATATTTATGGCTAAAAACCAATTATGAGTGAGTACATCCCATGTTCATCTTTTTGGGTCTGGGTTACCTCACTCAGAATAATGTTTTCTGTTTCCATCCATTTGCATGCAAAATTCAAGAAGTCATGGTTTTTTACCGCTGAGTAGTACTCTAATATGTATATATTCCATACTTTCTTCATCTATTCTTCCGTGGAAGGGCATTTAGGTTGTTTCCAGGTTCTGGCTATTACAAATAATGCTGCTATGAACATAGTTGAACAAATACTTTGTAGTATGATAGGGCATCTCTTGGGTATATTCCCAAGAGTGGTATTGCTGGGTCCAGGGGTAGGTTGATCCCAAATTTCTTGAGAAACCGCCACACTGCTTTCCATAGTGGTTGCACAAGTTTGCGTTCCCACCAGCAATGGATGAGTGTACTCCTTACTCCACATCCTCTCTAGCAGAGGCTATCATTGGTGTTTTTTATTTTAGCCATTCTGACAGGTGTAAGATGGTATCTCAAAGTTGTTTTGATTTGCATTTCCCTGATTGCTAAGGAGGTTGAGCTAGACCTTAATTGTCTTTTGGCCATTTGAACTTCTTCTATTGAGAATTCTGTGTTCAGTTCAGTGTCCCATTTTTTTAATTGGGTTAATTCGCATTTTACAGTTTAGTTTCTTGAGTTCTTTATATATTTTGGAGATCAGACCTTTGTCAGTTGTGGGGTTGGTGAAGATCTTCTCCCAGTCAGTGGGTTGCCTTTTTGTCTTAGTAAGAGTGTCCTTTGCTTTACAGAAGCTTCTCAGTCTCAGGAGGTCCCATTTATTCAATGTTGCCCTTAATGTCTGTGTTGCTGGGGTTATATGTAGGAAGTGGTCTCCTGTGCTCATATGTTGTAGCGTACTTCTCACTTTGTCTTCTATCAGGTTCTGTGTGTTCAGACTGATATTGAGGTCTTTAATCTATTTGGACTTGAGTTTTGTGCATGGTGATAGATATGGATCTATTTTCATTCTTCTACAGGTTGACAACCAGTTCTGCCAGCACCATTTGTTGAAGATGCTCTCTTTCTTCCATTGTATATTTTTAGCTCCTTTATCAAAAATCAGGTGTTCATAGGCTTGTGGCTTAAAATCCGGGTCTTCTACTCGATTCCATTGATCGACTTCTCTGTTTTTATGCCAATATCAAGCTGTTTTCAATACTGAAGCTGTGTAATAGAGTTTGAAGTCAGGGATGATAATGCCTCCAGACGATCCTTTATTGTATAAGATTGTTTTGGCTATCCTGGGTTTTTTGTTTTTCCATATAAAGTTGATTATTGTTCTCTCAAGGTCTGTGAAGAATTTTGATGGGGATTGCATTGAATCTATAGATTGCTTTTGGGAGAATTGCTATTTTTACTATGTTGATCCTCCCAATTCAAGAGGAAGGGAGATCCTTCCATTTTCTGGTATCCTCTTCAATTTCTTTCTTCAAAGACTTAAAGTTCTTGTCAAATAGAACTTTCACTGCCTTGGTCAAAGTTACCCCAAGATATTTTATGCTATTAGTGGCTATCGTGAAAGGTGATGCTTCTCTGAATTCCTTCTCTGCATCCTTATTCTTAGTGTATAGGAGGGCAACTGATTTTTTCGAGTTGATCTTGTATCCTGCCACATCACTAAAGGAGTTTATCAGCTGTAGGAGTTCTTTGGTAGAGTTTTCGGGGTCGCTTATGTACACTATCATATCATCTACAAATAGTGACAGTTTAACTTCTTCCTTTCCAATCTGAATCCTTTTGATCCCCTTATGTTGTCTTATTGCTATTGCTAGAACGTCAAACACTATATTGAAGAGGTATGGGGAGAGTGGACAGCCTTGTTGTCTCCCTGATTTTAGTGGGATGGCTTTGAGTATCTCTCCATTTAATTTGATGTTAGCTGTAGGCTTGCTGTTATTAGCTTTTATTATATTTAGATATGACCCTTGTATCCCTACTCTCTCCAAGACCTTTATCATAAAGGGATGTTGAATTTTGTCAAATGCTTTTTCAGCATCTAATGAAATGATCATATGGTTTTTTCTTTCAGTTCATTTATATGATGGATTACATTGATAGATTTGCATATGTTGAACCAGCCCTGCATCTCTGGGATGAAGCCTACTTGATCATAATGGATAATTTTTCTAATGTGTTCTTGGATTCGGTTTGCCAGTATTTTATTGAGAATTTTTGCGTCAATGTTCATGAGTGAGATAGGCCTTTAATTCTCTTTCTTGGTTGGGTCTTTGTGTGGTTTTGGTATCAGGGTAACTTTAGCTTCATAAAAGGAATTTGGCAATGACTCTTCTGTTTCTATATTGTGAAATACATTAAGGAATATAGGTATTAGCTCTTCTTGGAAGTTCTGGTAGAATTCCGCATTGAAACCATCTGGTCCTGGGCTTTTTTTGCAAGGGAGGTTTTTGATAACAGTTTCTAATTCTTCGCGACTAACAGGTCTATTTAGATTGTTCACCTGGTCTTGGTTTAACTTTGGTGTATGGTACTTATCTAAAAAGATGTCCGTTTCTTTTCCATTTTCCAGTTTTGTGGCATACAGGCTTTTGTAGTAAGATCTATAGATTCTCTGAATTTCCTCTGTGTCTGTAGTTATGTCCCCCTTTTCATTTCTGATCTTATTAATTTGCGTGTTCTCTCTCTGCCATTTGATTAGTTTGGATAGGGGTTTGTCGATCTTGTTGATTTTCTCCAAGAACCAACTTTTTGTTTCATTGATTCTTTGGATTGTTTTCTGTGTTTCTATTTTGTTGATTTCCGCCCTCAGTTTGATTATTTCCAGTCTTCTACTCCTCCTGGGTGAGTCTGCTTCTTTGTTTTCTAGAGCTTTCAGGTGGGCTGTTAAGTCTCCAATGTGTGCTTTCTCCATTTTCTTTAAGTGGGCACTTAGTGCTATGAACTTTCCTCTTAGCACTGCTTTCATCGTGCCCATAGGTTTGAGTATGTTGTCTCTTTATTTTCATTAAATTCAAGGAAGACTTTAATTTCTTTCTTTATTTCTTCCTTGACCCAGGTGTAGTTCAGCAGTTGACTGTTCAATTTCCATGAGTTTGTAGGCTTTCTGGGGGTAGCCTCATTTTTGAATTCTAACTTTAATCCATGGTGATCCAATAAAACACATGTGGTCACTAAAATTTTTTTGTATCTGT
Source organism: Neodon shergylaensis (assembly GCA_025134845.1). NCBI lineage: Eukaryota > Metazoa > Chordata > Mammalia > Rodentia > Cricetidae > Neodon > Neodon shergylaensis. The sequence goes on from JABTXL010019066.1 coordinate 132,505, forward strand.
GGAGGTTTGCTTTGTTACCGAGTATGTGGTCATTTTTTGAGAAGGTTCCACGAGGTGCAGAGAAGAAGGTATATTCTTTCCTATTTGCATGGAATGTCCTATAGATGTCTGCTAAGTCCATTTGCTTCATTACCTCCATTAATTCTCTTATTTCTCTATTAGGTATCTGTCTGATTGACCTGCCCATTGGTGAGAGAGGTGTGTTGAAGTCTCCTAATATTAGTGTGTGAGCTTTGATGTCTGCCTTGAGTTCTAGTAATGTTTCTTTTACATAAGTGGGTGCTTTTATATTAGGAGCATAGATATTCAGGATTGAGACTTTATCTTGATGAATTGTTCCTGTTATGAGTATAAAATGACCATTTCTATTTCTTCTGATTGATTTTAGTTTGAAGTCAGATTTGTTAGAAATTAGTATGGCTACACCCGCTTGTTTCTTAGGTCCATTTGCTTGAAAAACCTTTTCTCAACCCTTTACTCTGAGTAGATGTCTATCTTTGTGGTTGAGGTGTGTTTCTTGTAAACAGCAGAGTGTTGGATCCTGTTTTCATATCCAATCTCTTAGCCTGTTCCTTTTTACAGGTGAATTGAGTCCATTGATATTAAGTGATATTAATGACCAGTGGTTGTTGACTCCCGTTGTTATTATTTTTTTGGTAGTAGAGTTTGTGTGTTTCTCTTCTTTTTTTTTGGCCATTCAGTTTTTTTTATTAGCCTTAGGCAGGCAAGGTGAAACAGCAGCACATCGTTACATAGTTAAACAAGTGCAGCACAAACAAATGTAACACAACACATCTTCATATAAACAAGTTCAGCATAAACAAATACAACAATCTTTATATAGTTAAACAAATGCAGTATAAACAAATGTAACACACCTTCACATAGTTGAATGCAGCATAAACAAATGTAACACACCTTCACATAGTTAAACAAGTACAGCACAAACAAATGTATGTGTTTCTCTTCTTTGAGTTGTGCTGGTGAAGGGTCGCTAGTTGTCTGAGTTATTATAGGCAGTGTTGGCAATGTTGGATTCCTTGGGTTGTGATTTTCCTTCTATTATTTTCTGTAAGGCTGAGTTTGTGGCTACGTATTGTTTAAATTTGTTCTTATCCTAGAATATTTTGTTTTCTCCATTGATAGTGAACGATAGCTTGGCTGGGTATAGTAGTCTGGGCTTGCCTCCATGGTCTCTTAGTTTTTGCAGTACCTCTATCCAGGACCTTCTGGCTTTCATGGTTTCCATAGAGAAGTCTAGTGTAAGTCTGATAGGTTTACCTTTATAAGTAACTTGACCTTTTTCCTTTGCAGCTCTTAATATTCTTTCTTTAATCTGTATGTTTTGTGTTTTGATTATTGTATGGCGAGGGGATTTTTTTTTTGATCCAGTCTATTTGGTGTTCTGGATGCTTCCTGACTATTCAAAGGAATATCTTTCTTTATGTTGGGAAAGTTTTCTTCCATAATTTTGTTAAATAAATTTTCTGGGCCTTTGAGCTGTACTTCTTCTCCTTCTTCTATCCCTATTATTCTTAGGTTTGTTCTTTTTATGGTGTCCCATATTTCCTGAATGTTTTGTGATGAGAATTTGTTGGATTTGCTGTTTTCTTTGATCAGTGCGTTTATTTTCTCAATGGTGTCTTCAGAGTCTGACATTCTTTCTTCTATCTCTTTTATTCTATTAGTTATGCTTGTTTCTGTAGTCTCTGTTCATTGCCCTAGATTTTCCATATCTAGTTGGCCCTCAGTTTGTGTTTTCTTCCTTGCCTCCATTTCAGTTTTCAATTCTTGAACTATTTCCATTACCAGTTTGAATGTTTTTTCTTGGTTTCCCAGGGTATCATTTACGTATTTATTCATTTATTCGAACTTTTTGTTATACTTCTCATCCATTTCTATAAGGGTGTTTTTTACATGCTATTTAAGGGACTCTATCACTTTCATAATGTCATTTTTCCCCCTTCTTCTGGATTAGGGTTTCCAAGACCTTCAGTTGTCTGATCACTGGGTTCTGGTGTTTTCATGTTGTTTTTCTGATTGGTGGAGGTATTCTTGCCTTGGCGCCTGCCCATCTCTTCCTTCAAATGCTATCTTATGGATCGTATGGAACAGGATCAGGTTCCCTTGGTGGCCAGGAACCTCTTTCACAAAGGGCCTACCTTGCTGCAGGCAGGCTATTGAAGCAAAGCAATTCCCGCCGGCCCCTTTGCCCTCAGCACCCCGTCCCAGCGCCCAAACAGGCTGAGCTGGAGGATCCCGTGGCCCCGCAGAAGGGAGGAAGAAGGGAGGAGGTTCCTGGGTGCAAACTGGGATGGGTTAGGGAGAGAGAGGCCCCAGCAGAGGGGAGCAGCCCCTGTTGAATGACTGGGGAGTGAAGGGGGTCGGGAATGTCCCTGCTCTGTTTCCGGGCTCCTGCCCCAGGTCAAGAGCACACTCACCAACCACTCTGATGGGTCTCCCAGAACAGGATCAGGTTCCTTTGGTGTCCAGGAACCTCGCTAAGAAAGGTCCTGCCTTGCTGCAGACAGGCTATTGAAGCAAAGCAATTCCCACTGGCCCCTTTGCCCTCAGCACCGTGTCCCAGCGCCCAAACAGGCTGAGCTGGTGGATCCCGTGGCCCTGCAGAAGGCAAGAAAGATATATTTTTAAATTGACAGAAAAATAAGGATATCTCAGGTCAAGTACAAGCTAAGGTAATTAGATGGACACTAAGCCAGTAGTAGTACAGATACTATTTAAAGGACTACACTATACACAGAGCACAGGAAATAATAAACTTATGAGAAAAATAGATTGACAAAGGAGAGTTAAGAAGGAATCCATAAACCTAACACAGGTAAATAATAGACCCTAATATTAATAGGGTAGAAATAAGTGAACAAATACTAATCTAAAGAATCAGTAAAACAGCCAAAAAAACCTATAGGAGTTAATAAACATCTATCTTAGTTTTTAAATATTTCTGTGATAAGGCCAATTCAACTTACAAAAAAATTGACTCATATTTCCAGAGGGTACCAACAAATCTTAGTTACTTTCTTATTGCTCTGCTAAGGCATCACGACCAAGGAAACTTATTAAAAGAAATGTTTAATTTGTGACTTACCACTTCAGAGATGGGTCCATGACCATCATGGAGGGGAGCTTTGCAGCATACAGACAGTCATGGCTCTGGATCAGGAGCTGAGAGTTTGCATCTTGATCTATAAACACAGGGTTAACTTGGAATCCAAGTTAAGACATCAAAGCTTGCCCCAGTGATAGTCCTGCTCCAACAAGACAACACTTCCTAATTGTTCCCAATTAGTCCCACCAACTGAAGGCCGACTACTTAAATATATGAGCTATAGGGATACATTCTCAATCAAACCACCTCTTTGTTAAGGTTTCTGTTACTGTGAAGAGACATCATGACCACCGCAACTCTTATATAGGGAAACATTTTATTGGGTGGCTTATAGTTTCAGAGGTTTAGTACATTATCATCATGGCCAGGGAGCATGGCATTGTGTAGGCAGACATAGTTCTGGCTACATCTTGATCAGAAGGCAGCAGGAAGTGGACTGAATGTCATACTGAATGAAGCTTGAGCAAAAAAGACCTCAAAGCCCACAACCACAGTGACACACTTCCTCCAACAAGACTACACCTACTTTAACAAGAGCACACCTCCCAATAGTGCCACTTCCTTTGTGTGACATTTGCATTCAAACCACCACTCCACCCCTACATCTATAATAATGTTAAAAGTAAACAGTCTCAACTTATTGCTTAAAAGATGCAACTAACAAAATTAAAGAAAAACTATATAAATAGAGGTGTCTCTGTCCCTCCCTGTCCTGCAACTGCTTCTAAATTATCACTCAGAGGCTTAATATTAATTACAGAACATTTGGCCTATAGTTCAGGCTTATTACTAACTCGGTCTTACATTTAAATCAAACCATTTCTATTAACCTATGTATTGCCATGTTGCCATGGCTTTACTGGACTACTAGCTTCTTGGGTGACTGGCTCACATCTCTCTCTGAGTCTGCTCTTCCTTCTTTGTGTATCTCCATTTAGCTTTCCTGCCTTGCTATATTTTGCTTGACTGTAGACAAAATCAGCTTTTATTATCAACCAATGAGAGCAACACACATTCACAATGCACAGGATTATCCCACAACAAAACCGGACCCAACTATCTGTTGTGTTCAAGAAACAAACATCATAGACAAAGGCACCCACCAAATGAATCAAGAGGAAAGTCAATAGTTCAAGCAAATGGAAGTCAAAACAAAACTGACATAAAGGGAACAATTTATTAAAAAGATATAATAATTATAAGTGTATATGTGCATATGTGTGTGTGGCTTTTAATTTCATAAAATATACACTAATGAGAATAAAAGCACCTCTAGTAGTGATTCATTTGGGTTCCCATTTTCATGTTTTGAAAGGTCACACAAAACAGTGAAATTTGGGAATTGCAGTGAAATGAATGATAAAAGGGAGGGAAATATAACATAGGAAGTAACAGATTAAAAAGAAAATTCTCACCAATAATGCAAACTTTTTAGATTATATTAATAGCTAAAAACAACTAGAAACTAGAAAATAATAGGAAAATATAGATTATAACATAGAATAAAAAATTAGAGATGGGGGCTGAAGAGTTGGGTCAGCAGTTAAGAACATTTGCAGAACTCTTTCAAATTCAGTTCCTAGCACCACATGATAGCTCACAATTATCTATAACTCTAGTCCCAGAGGATGAAATGCCCTCTTCTGCTCTCTGCAAGCACCAGACATATACATGGTATATACACACACACACACATACATACACATACACAGTAACTCATATATGTAAAAATAAATTTATAAAATTAGAGGCTATAAAAGAAATCAACAGTTAATTCTTCAAAGCAGTTGACAAAACTATAAAATGTTTAGTTGTACTAATAAAAAAGAGAAAGGGCACAAATAATTAAAATCATAACAGAAAGAAAAGACACGAGTTTGCTTTTATAATACTTAGATAATAAAAGATTATAAATAATTTTATACCAACTGGTTGATACCTAAAAATACCAAGAAAAACACTCTCTCCTAAGAGTGAATTATGAAGAAAAATCATGGCAGAACATGCTGATACCTACTAACAAGAATGAAGTAATAATTCAAACCCTCCTGGTAAGGGGGAGAAGACAGATCTAGTGACGAATTCCACTATGCACTTAGACATAATTAACACGGATCCTTCTCAAACTCTGAAAAAAATAAAGAAGCAAATATTTTCAAATCATTATATGTGATAACAATCATAGAACCAGATAAAACTAGGAAAAAAACTGCCAATGAGAGGTAGTTATAGGTTTTGATGGTATAACCACTGGTGAGTTGCCCATGTTCCAATGGATAGTTTCAAACCCAAGCCTACACAGAAGGCTCTACTTAAACTTAGTAGGTCAAGATAGAATTCAAAACAAAACAAAAAACCAACTGGCAAACAAAATCCAACAACATATTAAAATGATTATATAACATGATCAAATGGGAATCATTATTGTGTGAAAGTGGATTATACAAAAACAAAAAAAGTCATGTATGCCATTCACAACTAAAATGGAGTGAGGAGATCATGAAGAAATCATTCAGGTTGCAAAATCACATTTCAAAATTTGTTGCACATAGCCAATCAAAAAAGTACAAAGACATAATACTTATTTCAAAATTAAATATTCTCTGTTTCAGAAACTTCAGATCCAACCAACCACAAATTGGAAATACTTGAAAAAACATTTGCATTTAAATGTGCAGATTTTACTTTTATATTGTTCCTCAAAAATTACAATATAGCAACAATTTACACAGTATTTCTAGTATATTTGGTGCTACAAATAATCTAGAAACATGTCTCATTTTGGTGCTACCAGCTAGGAACCCTTCACACATATGTTACTACTATGGTCATAGTTGCTTCCTGTTGAGCCCTCCATCATTGCTCCTCTGAGGAACATGACTCATGACAGATACCACAAACCTCATTAGAATACAACCAAGGAGCAGTGCAGTGGGATGCAAAAGACAGAAATCAGAATTTATCTAGTGACCAGATATTCTGAGCTAGAAAAAAAAGTCCTCATTTCTCTCTGCTTGAGCACCACCATGTGGTTTAAAGAGGTACGCAAGACTGCACCTTTGGGAAGAGGCTGTGGTTTCAGGAAGAGACTTGGAAGCCATTTAGCAAAAAGCAGAAAGAAAATTGTGATGTTTTCTCGCTGTCTGGTGGATTTTTTTGATTGTTTGTTTTTTGTTCTTTATATATATTTTAGATATTAATGCTATCTCAGATGTGCAGTTTGTAAAATCTTTTCCCATCTTTTAGGCTTGCTTTTTGTCCAAATCATCATTTGCCATACAGAAGCTTTTCAGTTTCAGGAGGTCCTGATTATGAATTTTTGATCATAGTGCCTGTGCTAATGGTGTTCTAAAGAAAGTCTTTTCTTGTGCCAATGAGTTCAAGACTATTCCCCACTTTCTCTTCTATCAGGTTCAGTATATCTGTCCTTATGTTGAAGTCCCTGAACGAGAAAAGCCATGGGAACCGTGATGATCAACAATGGAGGAAGAGGAAAAAAAAGGGTGAGGTCAGAATATTGGATAATAGAACTCAAGACTGCCTTCAAAATAAAACACCACCTTAAGAGGCATATGATCACTGCAGGGCCCTTAAGAAATGACGCAATGTACAACAGTGACAAGTATAACTTGGACCAAGGAACAGAGCAGAAAGACCTGAATTGCTTCTTCCTTTTCCTTTTCCTATCCCTCCATTTCTCCCTCATTTGTAGTTTTCCATCCATCCATCCATCCATCCATCCATCCATCCATCCATCCATCC
>JABTXL010019075.1:0-20101 GCA_025134845.1 Neodon shergylaensis
TCTCTTCCTCCGAATGCTCCTCTATGGATCTTCTTTTACAGGATCAGGTTTCCTTGCCCACTGTTGTACCTTCCCAGTGATGTCGCTCCCCAGTGATGGCTCTCCTAGTGCCCCAGTGATGACTCTCCTGGTGCCCGGATTGGTTCTCCGTGCTGCTTGGGCAGCTCCTAAACAAAGGGCCTGACTTGCATGCTGCAGGCAGGCCGTCCAGATGGAACTTCTCAGCACCTAAACCTGGCCACCTCGTGGCCCAAGCCTTAGTGTAGGAGCTTAAAATTGTTCTTGAGCATTGGTCCTAGCTTACACCAGGGCAGGGTTGATGGGACGGTGCTGGGGGGGCTGAGTCGTGAGTAAGAAAGAAGGCCCTGCATAAGGATCAGGGGGAAGGGGGGTTGTGCTCTCCCCTGGGACAGACCACCCCTGGATCACGCACACTCATCCGTCCAGAAGGAATTTCACAGGGCCGCAGCTCAGGGGACTAAAGGAAGAAAATGGCAGGCAGGGCAGGGTCCAGGAGAGCACACGGGAGCCATGAGCACACAAGCTGGAGGTGCTTGGCTTGCTTACACCAGGGCAAGGTTGGGGGAGTGTGCTGGGTGGCTGAGTCGTGAGTAAGAAAGAAGGCCCTGCAGAAGGAACAGGGGGAAAGGGGGTTGTGTTCTCCGCTGGGACAGACCACCCATGGATCACACACACTCACCCATCTAGGAGAATGTTTATTCATTTTTATTCATTTTTTTATTGAAGAGAAAAATCCCTGCTTCCTCCCAGCCTCACATTTCCCTCCCCCTCCTCCAGCCCCTCTCCCCATTATCCCCACTCCTCTCCCCATCCCTCCCCAGTCTGAAGAGCTGTCAGGGTTCCCTGCCCTGTGGAAAGTCTAGGGCAATCTCCCCTCCATCCAGGTCTAGGAAGGTGAACATCCAAAATGGCTAGGCTCCCACATAGACAGAACATGAAGAAGGAACAAAACCCAATGCCATTGTCCTTGGCTTCTCGTCAGCCCTCATTGTCTGCCATGTTCGGAGAGTCAGGTTTTATCCCATTCTTTTCCAGTCACAGTCCAGATGGCCTTGGTTAGCTCCCAATAGATCAGCCCCAATTTCTCGGTAGATGGGCGCATCTCTCGGGTGGTACTGATTTCCATGCTCATGTTCTCCCTCTTTTCTGCTCCACATTGGGACTTTGGGAGCTTAGATGCTCCAGTGTGGGTCTCTGTCTCTATCTCCATTCATTGCTACATGAAAGTTCTATGGTGATATGCAAGATATTCACCAGTATGGCTATAGGATAGGGTCATTTCAGGTTCCTTATCATCAGCTGCGCAAGTAACTAACTGGGGACATTGCCCTGGGCACCTGGGCGCCACACTAGGACCATGTCTCTTACGAACCCTATGGTGGTTTCCTTAATTAAGTTATGTGATTCCCTCTCCTCTATCCAACCTTTTTTTATCCCCAATCATCCCGTTTCCCTTAGTTCCCCCATCCTCCCCTTCTCACATTTCTCTCCACATCTCCCCTTACCCCTATCCGACCCCACCCCAAGGTCCCAATTGTTTGCACAGAAATCTTGTCTACTTCCCATAGCAGGAATAATAACTATATGTTTATCTTTGGTTTCACCTTCTTATTTAGCTTCTTTAGGACCACAAATTATAGACTCTGTGACCTATATTCATGGCTAGAAACTAATTATGAGTGAGTACATTCATGTGTATCTTTTGGGGTCTGGGACACATCACTCAGGAAAATGTTTTCTATTTCCATCCATTTACATGCAAAATTCGAGAAGTCATTGTTTCATATGGCAGAGTAGTACTCTAATGTGTATGTATTCCACATTTTCTTCATCCATTCTTCCATTGAAGGACATCTAGGTTGTTTCCAGGTTCTGGCTATTACAAATAATACTGCTAAGCACATAGTTGATCCCTGATCGCTAAGGAAGTTGAGCATGACCTTAAGTATCTTTTGGCCATTTGAACTTCTTCTGTTAAGAATTTTCTGTTCAGTTCAGTGCCCCATTTTTAATTGGGTTGATTAGCATTTTAAAGTCAAATTTCTTGAGTACTTTATATATTTTGGAGATCAGACCTATGTCTGTTGCGGGGTCAGTGAAGTTCTTCTCCCAGTCAGTAGGTTGCCTTTTTGTCTTAGTGACAGTGTCCTTTGCTTTACAGAAGCTTCTCACTTTCAGTAGGTCCCATTTATTTTATGTTGCCCTTAATGTCTGTGCTGCTTGTGTTATACTTAGGAAGCGATGTCCTGTGCCCATCTGTTGTAGCGTACTTCCCACTTTCTCTTGTATCAGGTTGAGTGTTTCGGACTGATATTGAGGTCTTTGATCCATTTGGACTTGAGTTTTGTGCTTGGTGATAGATATGGGTCTATTTTCATTCTTCTACAGGTTGACATCCAGTTGTGCCAGCACCATTTGTTGAAGATGCTTTCTTTATTCCATTGTATGCTTTTAGCTCCTTTATCGAAAATGAGGTGTTCATAGGTTTGTGGGCTAAAAACCGGGTCTTTTATATGATTCCATTGGTCGAGTTCTCTGTTTTTATGAAAGTAAGACGCTGTTTTCATTACTGTAGCCCTGTAATAGAGTTTGAAGTCAGGGATTGTAATGCCTCCAGAAGGTCCTTTATTGTATATAATTGTTTTGGCTATCCTGGTTTTTTTTTCGTTTTTCCATATAAAGTTGATTATTGTCCTTTCAATATCTGTGAAGAATTTTGATGGGACCTTGATGGGGATTGCATTGAATCTATGAATAGCCTTTGGTAGATTGACATTTTTACAAAGTTGTTCCTCCCAATCAAAGTGCAAGGGAGATCCTTCCATTTTCTGGTATCCTCTTCAATTTCTTTCTTCAATACCTTAAAGTTTTGTCAAATAGATCTTCCACTTCCTTGGTTAGAGTTACCCCAAGATATTTTATGCTGTTTGTGGCTATCGTGAAAGTTGGTGATTCTCTGCTTTCCCTCTCAACTTCCATATCATTTGTGTATAAGAGGGCGACTGATTTTTTGGAGTTGATCTTGTATCCTGCCAATGACTATAGGTGTTATCAGCTGTAGTAGTTCTCTGTTGGGGTTTTTCGTGTCGCTTATGTATACTATCATGTCATCTGCAATTAATGAAAGTTTCCCTCTTCCTTTCCACTTTGAATCCCCTTGATCTGCTTATGTTGTCTTATTGCTATTGCTGAAACTTCAAGCACAATATTGAAGAGGTATGGAGAGGGTGGCCAGCATTGTCGTGTTCCTGATTTTAGTGGGATGGATTTGAGTTTCTCTCTGTTTAATTTGATGTTAGCTGTGGGCTTGCTGTAAATAGCTTATATTATATTTAGGCATGACCTTTGTATCCCTAATCTCTCCAAGACTTTTATCATAAAGGATGTAGAATTTTGTCAAATGCTTTTTCAGCATCTTAATGAAATGATCATTATTTCTTTGAGTTTATTTATATAATGCATTGCATTGGTAGATGTCCGTATATTGAACCACCCCGGCATCTCTGGGATGAAGCCTACTTGATCATAATGGATAATTTTTCTAATGTGTTCTTGGATTCTGTTTGCAAGTATTCTGTTGAGGATTTTTGCATCGATGTTAATGAGTGAGATTGTCCTATAATTCTCTTTCTTGGTTGATTCTTTGTGCGGTTTTGGTATCAGAGTAACTGTAGCTTCATAAACAGAATTTGGCAATGATTCTTCTGTTTCTATATTGTGAAATACATTAAGGAATATAGGTATTAGGTCTTCTTGTAAGTTCAGGTAGAATTCCGTATTGAAACCATGTGTTCCTGGGCATTTTTGGTAGGGAGGTTTTTGATAACCACTTTTAATTCTTCACGACTAACAGGTCTATTTCTATTGTTCACCTGTTCCTCGTTTCACTTAGGTATATGGTATTTATCTAAAAAAATGTCCATTTCTTTCAGATTTTCTAGTTTTGTGGCCTACAGACTTTTGTAGTAAGATCAAAAGATAAGATGAATTTCCTCTGTGTCTGTGGTTATGCCCTCTTTTCATTTCTGAACTTATTAATTTGCATATTGTCTCTCCTTTCTTGATTAGTTTGGATAGGGGTTTATCAATCTTGTTGATTTTCTCCGGGAACCAGCGTTTTGTTTCATTGATTCTTTGGATTGTTTTGTGTGTTTCTATTTTGTTGATTTCTGCCCTCAGTTTGATTATTTCCAGACTTCTAGTTTTCCTAGGTGAGTATGCTTCTTTTTTTTCTAGAGCTTTCAGGTGGGCTGTTAAGACTCCAATGTGTGCTTTCTCTGTTTTCTTTAAGTGGGCACTTAGTGCTATGAAATTTCCTCTTAGGACTGCTTTCATTGTGTCCCATACGTATGAATATGTTTTTTCTTTATTTTCATTGAATTTCAGGAAGATTTTAATTTCTTTCTTTATTTCTTACTTAATGCAGGCGTGGTTCAGTAGTTTACAGTTGTTTCCATGAATTTGTAGGCTTTCTTGGGGTAGCCTTGTTGTTGAATTCTAAATTTAATTCATGATGATCCGATAAGACACTGGAGGTTACTCATTTTTTTTTGTACTTGTGGATGATTGCTTTGTTAGTGACTATGTGCTCAATTTTCGAGAAGATTTCTTGAGCTGCCGAGAAGAAGGTATATTCTTTCCTATTTGGGTGAAATGTTCTATAAATGTCTGTTAAGATTATTTGCTTCATTACCTCCGTTAACTCTCTTATTTCTCTGTTAGGTTTCTGTCTGATTGCCCTGTCCATTGGTGAGAGTTGAGTGTTGAAGTCTCCTACTAGAATTGTGTGCAGTTTGATGGCAGCCTTGAGTTTTAGTAATGATTCTTTTACATGCGTGGGTACTTTTATATTAGCGTCATAGATATTCAGGATTGAGACTTCATCCTGATGATCTCTTCCTGTTATGAGTATGAAATGTTCCTCTCCATCGCTTCTGATTGATTTAAGTTTGAAGTCAACTTTGTCAGAGTTTAGTATGGCCACACCTGCTTGTTTCTCATGGTCATTTGCTTGATAAGATTTTTCCCAGCCCTTTACTCTGAGTAGGTGCCTGTCTTTGTGGTTGAGGTGTGTTTCTTGTAAACAGCAGAATGTTGAATCCTGTTTTTTTATCGAATCTCTTAGCCTGTGCCTTTTTATAGGTGAGTTGAGTCCGTTGACACTAAGTGACATTTATAACCAGTGGATGTTAACTCCTGTCATTTTTTTAGTCATAGAGTTTGTGTGTTTCCCTGCCTTGAGTTGTGCTGGTGAAGGGTCTCTAGATGTCTGAGTTATTGTGTTCATTGCTGGACTCCTTGGTGCATTTCCTCCTATTATTTTCTCTAAGGCTGGAATTGTGGCTACATATAGATTAAAATTGTTTTAATCCTGGAAAGTTTTATTTTTTCCATTTATAGTGAACGAAAGCTTGGCTGGGTATAGTAGTCTGGGCTTGCATCCACAGTGTCTTATTTTCTGCAATACATCCATCCATTACATTCTCGCTTTAATGTTTCCATGGAGAAGTCACGTGTAAGTCTGACAGGTTTATTTATAAGTAACTCGGCCCTTTCTTCATTCTGTATGCTTTCTGTTTTAATTATTATATGGTGAAAGGATTTATTTTTGATCCATCCTATTCTGTGTTCTCTATGCTTCTTGAACCTTCATATGAATGTCTTTCTTTATGTTGGGAAAGTTTTCTTCTATAATTTTATTAAATATATTTTCTGGATCATAGAACTGTGCTTCTCCTTCTTTTACTCCTATTATTCTTAGATTTTTTCTTTTTATTGTGTCCCAGATTTCGTGAAACTTTTGCGATGAGAGTTTGCTGTAGTTGCTGGGTTTTTTTTTTTTTGGTCAGTGTGTTTATTATTTTTGGGTATCTTCAGAATCTGAGATTCTTTCTTCTATCTCTTGTATTCTGTTGTTTATAATTGTTTCTCTAGTCTCTGTTATTTTTCTGAAATTTTCCATATCAAGCGGACCCTCTGTTTGTGTTTCCTTCTTTGCCTCCATTTCAGTTTTTAAGTTTAGAACTGTTTCTATTATCTGTTTGATTGTTTTTCATTGTTTTCCTAGGGTATCATTCAATGATTTATTCAATTCTTCAAACTTTCTGTTATATTTCTCATCCATTTCTATAAGGGCATTCTTTACATGTTGTTTAAGGGCGTCAATCACTTTCATGAAGTCAATTTTTTCTACTTCTTCTTTATGTTGGTGTTTATGTCCCCCTGTTGTGAGGTTGCTGGTTTCGGGTGATTTCAGGTTGCTTTTCAGATTGTTGGGTGAATTCTTGCATTGGCGCCTGCACATCTCTTCCTGCAAATGCTCCCCTATGGAACTTCTTTAACAGGATCGGGTCGCCTTGCCTACTGATGTACCTTCTCAGTGATGGCTCTCCCCAGTGATATCTCTCCTGGCACTGAGAACAGGTCTCTGTGCCCAGTGCTGGCTCTCCAGTCGCCCGTGCTGTCTCTTCTGTCGCCGAGATCAGGTCTCCGTGCTGGTTGCGTAGATCGTAAACAAAGCACCAACCTTGCTTGGTACAGGCAGGCCATTGAAGCAAAGGAACTCCTGCCCACATGGGTACCATGAGGATTCGGACCCTGTGCCCAGACAGGCTGAACATGGTGATGTTACGTGCCCAAAGAGAAGAGAGGGGCCAAAGCAGGGAGGTTTCCTGATGCAAGCTAGGTAGGATAGAAAGAGGCAGTATGCATGCCATAGAGGCCATGCAGAGAGCCCCGGAAGGATAGGGGGTTGAGGAACTTCTGAGTTCCCTGTTCCGGGCTGATTCCGTGGGGTCAGCAGCTCACCCCGTGACCAGAGTGTTTCCTATTCAAAGCTAATGACTACAAGTTCTCCAACCAAAAGTAAAGCAACCCAGGTGCTTAAAGTTCTAGAGCATTACACCATCTAACAGTGCTGAAAACCATGTGTGTACCTTAATTTGATAAGAAGAAATAAAGAAAAGAAAGAAAGAACATAATCAGAAGGTGTTAACTGAATTGGTCTGAAACCTAGCTGAGAATTTCCTCCTAGCATATGGAGATTGTTCAAACTACTTTCTGCCCTGCACAACATGATATTGTAAATTCCCATGAAGATTTGATCAGTAAAATGTTCAGGCTTCTCCAATTTCTCACTTGAGCCTTGATATACCATGTGCCCCACAACAGTCATTGACCTTTCTGCATTCCCCAAAGCATAAGAATTGCTCTCTTTGAAGAAAGAAAATTTAGTATTCAAAATTCCCTGTTTGTCAGTGGATGCAACATTCTCATTCTGTACAGAGGTCTCCACTTTTTTTTTAAAGAAAGATTCCTCAGAATTATTCCTTCAGGCACAGGAGGACTCATAATTTTCTGGAGTAACTGAAGTTGACCTCAAAAAATTTTCATGCACTCACTGGGTTCTCAGGCACATTTCTTCTGAACCAGGATGGAGAATGAACTCCACTAATTCTCATGCGGCTATAATCCAACCATGACATTATAAGAGATTTTCCAAAGAGATGTATTGGTGAAAGGAGCTTCTGAATACTTCTTCAGAACTGGGGGTTTCATATCTTCCTGAATCGCCCAGTTTGCCTCAATCTTAACTGCCTAGAACCAAAGTAACTCAAAGCTTTTACCAATAAACTAATAACCTGTCAACAAGAAAGGCTTCAGCCATTACCCTGTCTTTAAAGGAAGACTGACACACCTTTCTTTGAGAATCAGGAGAACTCATCCTTTTATAGTTCTAAGGGACCTCATACTTACAACTTCAGAACAAGAGTGTCATGCAACATCTTCAATGCTGAAGGGCTCCTGAAATAGAACTTGAGAAGCAAAGGCATGTCTTTCTGTGATATACCATCCACAAGACACAATCAATCATTGACCAAACAACACAACATGTTCACAAACATTTTATTTTTAGAGCAAGAATATTCCACTGGAAAAGATACTAGGATTAATAGAAGACCTGAAGTATCGAAAAAAAAAATTCCCCAAAAACAGTTTAAGTGTGTCCCTCAAAATTTGAGAATTTCACTTTAACAGATCTTCACCAAATCATAGACATACATATGGAAGTCATTATCAAACTTGATGAAATACACGGATAGTTTGATGGGAACTTGGTAAATAATTTAACCTATCTCTTGGGTTCCATCTTGTTTGTTGTACTGCACACTTTTGCCTGCCAAGGAATCCCTGCCTACTTCCAAAGTCACCTCTACTGGAGCACATTCTGGCATGATATTGAGGTTGTCTTTTATGTAGTCATCTAGATGGTGGTAAAGGTACAGGACTGGATCTTCCTTGTAGATCATGTAGAAACAGGTCATCATGGTGTGCATGTCATCTGGGACCACCCCACTCAACTCCTCCTTAGAGACCGGCATGATGTGGAGGTTGCCTTCAAGGTAGTCTTCCAGGAGGTAGTAAATGTACAAGACTGGATCTTTCCTGTAGGTAATATAGAGCCAGGTCGTCATGATGGGCACCTCGTCTAGGACCATCCCCTTCCAGTCATTCTTAGAGCCATTTGGGCCCATGAATGTATGTTTCACTGCTCTGCCAACTATGGTATTTGAGAGATGAGTGTCTGTTACCCGAGGAAATGGCATGTTATTAGGCAGGAACTTAAGGTTTAAAATCCTTTCATCGCTGTGAAGCTCCAAGCCATAGACACAATCAATCCCATCATATTTCAACAAATAGAGAGAGGGATTTGTTGGCAGTTGATCTAGAATGATGGCTTTCCACTGGGTGACTGGTTCATTGGCTTCCTTCCAGCCATGAGAAATTCTGCATCCTACAATATTCTCCATGGGCTCAAAAGGCCTACTCAGGTTTTCCTTCTGGAGAGAAGGCAAATTCCTCTTCTGGAGAGGTTGCATGGATCTCATACTAAGAGGCATCTTTATCATGGCGGTAGACTTACTGAGGTAGGCCACAGCACTCCTGGTCTGCAGTCTCTTGGCTATCTTTCTGTGCTTGGGCTTCATAGCTGTCCACTCTCTATGTTGGAAAAACTCTTCAGTTTAAATCAGACACAAAGTGGTTGCCTCCACCATGAGTGCCTGCAAGGATAAGAAGGGGAGAATGTGAGGTCAACGCTCTTTTTTGGAAGAACTTTGAGGCAGGTGACAAAGGCAGTTCTGAATACGTTTGGATACCTAAATGTAATTTTGTCTTAAGAAACTAATAGAAAAATTATCACACTATTGTCTACAGCTCAGTATATCTGTATCAGAGACACATTGCTGCTGCCCAAAGGCAATTGACCTCTGCTGAGAAACCTACTTCCTGACTGACTAAGACAGGTATGCCTATGCCCAAATTGAGTAAGAAAAATCTGAATAGATCGCAAAGAATTCAAAGGACAGCCACTTCTCTCCTTCCCCCTTAAGCTCTTAGTTAGTTGCCTGATTCAAAACCACCTGCCCAAGGTCATGGCACTCTAGTACAATGGCTATCTGTGTTGGGTCCTCCTGATCCAGTCCCAGCTTTATTACATGAAGCCATTCTGTGTCTTCATTAGACAAGGAGTACTGTGAGACCCACTGCAACAAGAAAGACTCACTAGTCTTGGCAACAGCACCATTTTGAAGTAATTAATATCTTCTAAAACATATATGTACAAAGAAGATCTGTGCCATATTAGTGGACTGATGAATTGGATATTGTTAGCAAAGATAAAGTGGGAAGAATAGATGGCATTCCCCATCCCCACAGCTATCAAATATAGGATCTAGTAACCACATAAATGGTGGACCAGCAGGAGATTTGAAGGAAAACTTTCTGGACTACGGAGGTCCCAGTTGCTTTTTAAAGATATTTACCAAAAGAAAATGTCTGGCTCTCCATATTCCATCTTCTGGAAATATTTAGCTGCCAAATCCTGATGAACAGTTTTGGAGCTCAGGAGCTGAACTGACCTCCTTACCCACGGTGAAGATAGTAAACCCACCTTCACAGAAGTCTAGTGCTTCAAGTGGAACAGAGTTGCCACCCCCAACCATGCCTATGTGTCATCACCAAGGCTCTACTTTTGTCATAAAACCCCTCATAGGCTGGTTTCTTCCCTATTTACCCACAGAAACATACAGCATCCAGGTCCTTATACAGACCCCTGAAGACCTAAAATAAAAACCACACGATCTTCCCAATTACATGAGTCATACTCTTGCCCAAGTTACTCTATCACTTTATCTTTTTTTTTTTGGAAAAAAGTCTTTGGTGTCTGAGTCCACAACTCTCATCAAAGTTTTTTTCCTGTCTCCTATCTCTCCATTGGGTATCTTCTATAGATATTTTATTTCTTCATAAATAATATGTTTCAAATTTCCACCTCTTTTCCTCCTCCCACATTCTTCTCTCTGCCCCACTAAACCTCTCCATTCCAATTCCAATTCAAATAGAGTTCAGGGTACCATGACTTGTTGGAAGTCAAGCCCACTCTTCATCCGTCCAGATGTAGGAAGGTATGCATCCACATAAAATTGGATCACAGAAAACGTTTCTATGCAGTGCAGACAAATGCCAGTGCCATGATCATTGGCTTTTCAGTCTGTCCCAATTGTCAGCCACATTCAGAGCTGCCAGGTTGATCCCATGCTTTTTTATTCCCAGGCCAGCTGGTTTTGTTGTGCTCTCATTAGCTCAGGCACAGGGTCGAAGTGTGTGGATCATGCCATTGTTTTCCTGACTTCCTTGCTAGTATTCTCAATCGTTCTGCACTTCACCTGGAGCTTGGAAGCTCCATTTAGTTTTCTGATGTGGGTCCTGTTTTTAACTCCATAGACTGCCAAACAAAAGTTCTATGGTGATATTCAAGGTAGTCATCAGTCTGATTATAGGACAAGGCACCCATAGTTCCCAGGGACATGGCACAGTGCAGGCACCCTCTCTTCACCTGACAAAAGTCTTACTTGGGGTCACCTCATGGCCTTCTAAGATCCCCTCTAGAGATAAGGCTTTTGACAACCCCAGAATAACCCCCTAAGGTGAAATATCATCAGTGAGTGTGCATTAACTTGTATGTGTGTGTTTAAATCACAGTAAAAACAGATGGATTGTAATATTGGAATTTATCTTTTACTACTGAGTAGTACTCCAATATGTATATATTCCCTACTTTCCTCATCCATTCTTCGATTGAAGGGCATCTCGGTTTTTTCCCGTTTCTGGCTATTACAAACAATGCTGCTATGAACATAGTAGTGCATATACTTTTGTTGTATAATTAGGCTCTCTTGGGTATATTCCCAAGAGTGGTATTGCTGGCTCCAGGGATAGGTTGATCCCAAATTTTCCGAGACACCGCCAAACTGCTTTCCCACCAGCAGTGGATGAGGGCACCGCTTTCTCCACAACCTCTCCAGCAAAGGCTATCATTATTGTTTTTCTTTTTAGACATTCTTACAGGAGGAAGATGTTATCTTAAAGTAGTCTTGGTTTGCATTTTCCTGATAGATAAGGTAGTTGAGCATGACCTTAAGTGATCGAGGACTTTTTGAAATTTGCATACAAATGGATTGAAATAGAAAACACTCTCCTGAGTGAGGTAAGCCAGACCCAGAAAAAGGAACATGGGATGTACTCCCTCATATTTGGTTTCTAGACATAAGCACAGGACATTGAGCCTATAATTAGTGATCCTAGAGAAGCTAAATGAGTAGAACTCAAAGATAAACCTATAGGCATCCTCCTGAATATTAACCTTCATCAGGCGATGAAAGGAGACAGAGACTGACCTTGGAGCAGTGGAAAGAAGTCTCAAGTTCCAAATCCGGAGGAGAAGGAGAGAGAGCCCAAGCCTGGAACTCAGGAAGGTGAGGGGTGCACCCACACACTGAGACGATGGGGATGTTCTATCAGGAACCCACCAAGGCCAGCTGGCATGTGTGTGAAAAAGCCTAGGATAAAATTGGACTAGCTGAACATAGCGAACATTGAGGACTACTGAGAATTCAAGAACAATGGCAATGTTATTTTTCTTTTTATTTTTATTTATTTTTTATTGAAGAGAAAAATCCCTGCTTCCTCCCAGCCTCAACTTTCCATCCCCCTCCTCCAGCCCCTCTCCCCATCCCTCCCCAGTCTGAATACTTGTCAGGGTTCCCTACCCATTGGAAAGTCTAGGGCCATCTCCCCTCCATCCAGGTCTAGGAAGGTGAACATCCAAAATGGCTCGGCTCCCACATAGACAGAACATGAAGAAGGAACAAAACCCAATGCCATTGTCCTTGGATTCTCATCAGCCCTCATCGTCTGCCATGTTCGGATAGTCAGATTTTATCCCATTCTTTGCCAGTCACAGTCCAGATGGCCTTGGTTAGCTCCCTATAGATCAGCCCCAATTACTCGGTAGATAGGCGCATCTCTCGGGTGGTACTGATTTCCATGCTCATGTTCTCCCTCTTTTCTGCTCCACATTGGGACTTTGGGAGCATAGATGCTCCAGTGTGGGTCTCTGTCTCTATCTCCATTCATTGCTACATGAAGGTTCTATGGTGATATGCAAGATATTCACCAGTATGGCTATAGGATAGGGTTATTTCAGGTACCTTATCATCAGCTGCCCAAGTAACTAACTGGGGACTTTGCCCTGGGCACCTGGGCTCCACTCTAGGATCATGTCTCTTACCAACCCTATGGTGGTTTCCTTAATTAAGTTATGTGATTCCCTCTCCTCTATCCAACCTTGTTTAACCCCAATCATCCCGTTTCCCTTAGTTCTCTCATCCTCTCCTTTTCACTTTTCTCTCCCCATCTCCCCTTTCCCCTATCTGACCCCACCCCAAGGTCCCAATTTTTTGCCCAGCAATCTTGTCTATTTCCCATAGCAGGGATAATAACTATATGTTTATCTTTGGTTTCACCTTCTTATTTAGCTTCTTTAGGACCACAATTTATAGACTCTGTGACCTATATTCATGGCTAGAAACTAATTATGAGTGAGTACATCCCATGATCCTCTTTTTGGGTCTGGGTTAACTCACTCAGGAAAGTGTTTTCTATTTCCATCCATTTACATGCAAAATTCGAGAAGTCATTGTTTCATATGGCAGAGTAGTACTCTAATGTGTATGTATTCCACATTTTCTTCATCCATTCTCCCATTGGAGGACATCTAGGTTGATTCCAAGTTCTGGCTATTACAAATAATGCTGCTAAGTACATAGCTGATCCCTGATCGCTAAGGAAGTTGAGCATGACCTTAAGTATCTTTTGCCATTTGAACTTCTTCTGTTAAGAATTTTCTGTTCAGTTCAGTGCCCCATTTTTAATTGGGTTGATTAGCATTTTAAAGTCAAATTTCTTGAGTACTTTATATATTTTGGAGATCAGACCTTTGTCTGTTGCGGGGTCGGTGAAGTTCTTCTCCCAGTCAGTAGGTTGCCTTTTTGTCTTAGTGACAGTGTCCTTTGCTTTACAGAAGCTTCTCACTTTCAGTAGGTCCCATTTATTTTATGTTGCCCTTAATGTCTGTGCTGCTGGGGTTATACTTAGGAAGCGATGTCCTGTGCCCATCTGTTGTAGGGTACTTCCCACTTTCTCTTGTATCAGGTTCAGTGTGTTCGGACTGATATTGAGGTCTTTGATCCATCTGGACTTAAGTTTTGTGCTTGGTGATAGATATGGGTCTATTTTCATTTTTCTACAGGTTGACATCCAGTTGTGCCAGCACCATTTGTTGAAGATGCTTTCTTTATTCCATTGTATACTTCTAGATACTTTATCGAAAATGAGGTGTTCATAGGTTTTTGGTCTAAAAACCGGATCTTTTATATGATTCCATTGGTCGAGTTCTCTGTTTTTATGAAAGTAAGATGCTGTTTTCATTACTGTAGCTCTGTAATAGAGTTTGAAGTCAGGAATTGTAATGCCTCCAGAAGTTCCTGTATTGTATAGGATTGTTTTGGCTATCCTTGTTTTTTTTCGTTTTTCCATATAAAGTTGATTATTGTCCTTTCAATATCTGTGAAGAATTATGATGGGACCTTGATGGGGATTGCATTGAATCTATAAATAGCCTTTGGTAGATTGACATTTTTACTATGTTGTTCCTCCTAATCAAAGTGCAAGGGAGATCCTTCCATTTTCTGGTATCCTCTTCAATTTCTTTCTTCAATACCTTAAAGTTTTGTCAAATAGATCTTTCACTTCCTTGGTTAGAGTTACCCCAAGATATTTTATGCTGTTTGTGGCTATCATGAAAGATGATGATTCTCTGCTTTCCCTCTCAACTTCCATATCATTTGTGTATAAGAGGGCGACTGATTTTTTGGAGTTGATCTTGTATCCTGCCAATGACTAAAGGTGTTATCAGATGTAGTAGATCTTTGTTGGGGTTTTTCGGGTCGCTTATCATATCATCTGCAATTAACGAAAGTTTCCCTCTTCCTTTCCACTTTGAATACATTGATCTGCTTATGTTGTCTTATTGCTATTGCTAAAACTTCAAGCACAATATTGAAGAGGTATGGAGAGGGTGGACAGCCTTGTCGTGTTCCTGATTTTAGTGGGATGGCTTTGAGTTTCTCTCTGTTTAATTTGATGTTAGCTGTCAGCTTGCTGTAAATAGCTTTTATTATATTTAGGTATGACCTTTGTATCCCTATTCTCTCCAAGACTTTTATCATAAAGGATGTAGAATTTTATCAAATTCTTTTTCAGCATCTTAATGAAACAATCATTTTTTTTGAGTTTATTTATATGATGGATTACATTGGTAGATTTCCGTATGTTGAACCAGCCCTGCATCTCTGGGATGAAGCCTACTTGATCATAATGGATAATTTTTCTAATGTGTTCTCGGATTCTGTTTGACAGTATTCTGTTTAGGATTTATGCATCGATGTTAGTGAGTGAGGTTGTCCTATAATTCTCTTTCTTGTTTGATTCTTTGTGCGGTTTTGGTATCAGAGTAACTGTGTAGCTTCATAAACAGAATTTGGCAAGGATTCTTCTGTTTCTATGTTGTGAAATACATTAAGGAGTATAGGTATTAGGTCTTCTTGTAAGTTCGAGTAGAATTCTGCATTGAAACCATGTGTTCCTGGGCATTTTTGGTAGGGATGTTTTTGATAACCAATTCTAATTCTTCACGAATAACAGGTCTATTTCTGTTGTTCACCTGTTCCTTGTTTCACTTTGGTATATGGTATTTATCTAAAAAAGTTTCCATTTCTTTCAGATTTTTCTAGTTTTGTGGCCTACAGACTTTTGTAGTAAGATCAAATGATACGCTGAATTTCCTCTGTGTCTGTGGTTATGCCCCCTTTTCATTTCTGAACTTATTAATTTGCATATTGTCTCTCCTTTCTTGATTAGTTTGGATAGGTATTTATCAATCTTGTTGATTTTCTCCATGAACCAGATTTTTGTTTCATTGATTCTTTGGATTGTTTTGTGTGTTTCTATTTCATTGATTTCTGCCCTCAGTTTGATTATTTCCAGACTTCTAGTCTTCCTAGGTGAGTATGCTTCTTTTTTTTTCTAGAGCTTTCAGGTGGGCTGTTAAGACTCCAATGTGTGCTTTCTCTATTTTCTTTAAATGGGCACTTAGTGCTATGAAATTTCCTCTTAGGACTGCTTTCATTGTGTCCCATACGTATGAATACGTTTTTTCTTTATTTTCATTGAATTCCAGGAAGACTTTAATTTCTTTCTTTATTTCTTCCTTAATGCAGGCGTGGTTCAGTAGTTGATTGTTCAGTTTCAATGAATTTGTAGGCTTTCTGGGGGTAGCCTTGTTGTTGAATTCTAAATTTAATTCATGATGATCTGATAAGACACTGGTGGTTACTCATTTTTTTTGTAATTGTGGATGATTGCTTTGTTACTGACTATGTGGTCAATTTTCGAGAAGGTTTTTGAGCTGTCTAGAAGAAGGTATATTCTTTCCTATTTGGGTGGAATGTTTTATAAATGTCTGTTAAGATTATTTGCTTCATTACCTCCATTAACTCTCTTATTTCTCTGTTAGTTTTCTGTCTGATTGACCTCTCCATTGGTGAGAGTTGAGTGTTGAAGTCTCCTACTAGTAGTGTGTGCAGTTTGATGGCAGCCTTGAGTTTTTGTAATTTTTTTTACATGCGTGGATACTTTTATATTAGGGTCATAGATATTCAGGATTGAGACTTCATCCTGATGAACTCTTCCTGATATGAGAATGAAATGTTCCTCTCCATCTCTTCTGATTGATTTAAGTTTGAATGCAACTTTGTCAGAGTTTAGTATGGCCACACCTGCTTGTTTCTCAGGTTCATTTGCTTGATAAGCTTTTTCCCAGCCCTTTACTCTGAGTAGGTGCCTGTCTTTGTGTTTGAGGTGTGTTTCTTGCAAACAGCAGAATGTTGATTCCTGTTTTTTTATCGAATCTCTTAGCCTGTGCCTTTTTATAGGTGAGTTGATTCCGTTGACACTAAGTGATATTTACAACCAGTGGTTGTTAACTCCTGTCACTTTTTTAGTCATAGAGTTTGTGTGTTTCCCTTCCTTGAGTTGTGCTGGTGAAGGGTCTCTAGATGTCTGAGTTATTCTGGTCATTGTTGGACTCCTTGTTTACTGCTTTTCCTTCTTTTCCTTTCTCTATGGCTGGATTTGTTGCTTCATAATGTTTAAAATTTTTTTAATCCTGGAAAGTTTTATTTTTTCCATTTATAGTGAATGAAAGCTTGGCTGGGTTTAATAATCTGGGCTTGCATCCATAGTTTCTTATTTTCTGCAATACATCCATCCATTACCTTCTCGCTATCATGTTTCCAAGGAGAAGTCACGTGTAAGTCTGACAGGTTTACTTTATAATTAACTGGGCCTTTTTCCTTTGCAGCTCTTAAAATTCTTTCTTCATTCTGTATGCTTTCTGTTTTAATTATTATATGGTGAGGGGATTTATTTTTGATCCATCCTATTCGGTGTTCTCTATGCTTCTTGAACCTTCATATGTATATCTTTCTTTAGGTTGGGAAAGTTTTCTTCTATAATTTTATTAAATATATTTTCTGGATCATAGAACTGTACTTCTTCTCCTTCTTCTACTCCTATTATTCTAAGATTTGTTCTTTTTATTGTGTCCCAGATTTCCTGAATGTTTTGTGATGAGAGTTAGTTGTACTAGCTGTTTTTTTTTTTTTTTTTGGTCAGTGTGTTTATTTTCTTTGGGTATCTTCAGAATCTGAGATTCTTTCTTCTACCTCTTGTATTCTGTTGGTTATACTTGTTAATCTAGTCTCTGTTATTTTTCTCAAACTTTCCATATCCAGCGGAACATCTGTTTGTGTTTCCTTCTTTGCCTCCATTTCAGTTTTTAAGTCTTGAACTGTTTCTATTATGTGTTTGATTGTTTTTCACTGTTTTCCTAAGGTATCATTCAATGATTTATTCAATTCTTCAAATTTTCTGTTATATTTCTCATCCATTTCTATAAGGGCATTCTTTATATGTTGTTTAAGGGCGTCAATCACTTTCATAAAGTCAATTTTTTCTACTTCTTCTTGATGTTGGTGTTCATGTCCCCCTGTTGTGATGTTGCTGGTTTCGAGTGATTTCAGGTTGCTTTTGAGATTGTTGGGTGAATTCTTGCATTGGCGCCTGCCAATCTCTTCCCGCGAATGCTACCCTATGGAACTTCTTTAACAGGATCGGGTCATCTTGCCTACTGATGTACCTTCTCAGTGATGGCTCTCCCCAGTGATATCTCTCCTGGCACTGAGAACAGGTCTCTGTGCCCAGTGCTGGCTCTCCAGTCGCCTTGCTGTCTCTTCTGTCGCCGAAATCAGGTCTACGTGCTGGTTGCGTAGATCGTAAACAAAGCACCTACCTTGATGGTACAGGCAGGCTATTGAAGCAAAGGAACTCCCGCCCACATGGGTACCATGAGGCTTCGGACCCAGTGCGCAGACAGGCTGAACTGGGTGATATTATGTGCCCAAAGAGAAGATTCCTCAGAATTATTCCTTCAGGCACAGGAGGACTCATAATTTTCTGCACTAACTGAAGTTGACCTCAAAATATTTTCATGGACTCACTGGGTTTTCAGGCAAATTTCTTCTGAACCAGGATGCAGAATGAACTCCACTAATTCTCAAGCAGGCTATAATCCAACCATGACATTATAAGAGATTTTCCAAAGAGATGTATAGGTGAAGGGAGCTTCTGACTACTTCTTCAGAACTGGGGGTTTCAGATCTTCCTGAATCGCCCAGTTTGCCTCAATCTTAACTGCCTGGAACCAAAGTAACTCAAAGCTTTTACCAATAAACTAATAACCTGTCAACCAGAAAGGCTTCAGCCATTACCCTGTCTTTAAAGGAAGACTGACACACCTTTCTTTCAGAATCAGGAGAAATCATACTTTTATTGTTCTAAGGGAACTCATACTTACAATTTCAGAACAAGAGTGTCATGCAACATCTTCAATGCTGAAGGGCTCCTGAAATATAGCTTGAGAAGCAAAGGCATGTCTTTCTGTGATGTACCATCCACAAGACACAATCAATCATTGACCAAACAACACAACATGTTCGCAAACCTTTTATTTTTAGAGCAAGAATATTCCATTGGAAAAGATACCAGGATTAATAGAAGACCTGAAGTATCTGAAAAAAAATACCCAAACACAGTTTAAGTGTGTCCCTCAAAATTTGAGAATTTCACTTTAACAGATCTTCACCAAATCATAGACATAGATATGGAAGTCAATATCAAACTTGATGAAATACACGGAAGGTTTGATGGGAACTTGGTAAATAATTTTACCTATCTCTTGGGTTCCATCTTGTTTGTTGTATTGCACACTTTTGCCTGCCAAGGAATCCCTGCCTACTTCCAAAGTCACCTCTTCTGGAGGACATTCTGGCACGATATTGAGGTTGTCTTTTATGTAGTCATCTAGATGGTGGTAAAGGTACAGGACTGGATCTTCCTTGTAGATCATTTAGAAACAGGTCATCATGGTCTGCATCTCATCTGGGACCACCCCACTCAACTCCTCCTTAGAGACCGGCATGATGTGGAGGTTGCCTTCAAGGTAGTCTTCCAGGAGGTGGTAAATGTACAAGACTGGATCTTTCTTGTAGGTAATATAGAACCAGGTCTTCATGATGGGCACCTCCTCTAGGACCATCCCCTTCCAGTCATTCTTAGAGCCATTTGGGCCCACGAATGTATGTTTCACTGCTCTGCCAACTATGGTGTTTGAGAGATGAGTGTCTGTTACCCGAGGAAATGGCACGTTATTAGGCAGGAACTTAAGGTTTAAAATCCTTTCATTGTTGTGAAGCTCCAAGCCATAGACACAATCAATCCCATCATATTTCAACACATATAGAGAGGGATTTGTTGGCAGTTGATCTAGAATAATGGCTTTCCACTGGGTGACTGGCTCTTTGGCTTCCTGCCAGCCATGAGAAATTCTGCATCCTACAATATTCTCCATGGGCTCAAAAGGCCTACTCAGGTTTTGCTTCTGGAGAGAAGGCAAATTCCTCTTCAGGAGAGGTTGCATGGATCTCATACTAAGAGGCATTTTTATCATGGGGGTAGACTTACTGAGGTAGGCCACAGTACTACTGGTCTGCAGTCTCTTGGCTATCTTTCTGTGCTTGGGCTTCATAGCTGCCCACTCTCTAGGTTGGAAAATCTCTTCAGTTTAAATCAGACACAAAGTGGTTTCCTCCACCATGAGTGCCTGCAAGGATAAGAAGGGGAGAATGTGAGATCAAGGCTCTTTTTTGGAAGAACTTTGAGGCAGGTGACAAAGGCAGTTCTGAATACGTTTGGATACCTAAATGTAATTTTGTCTTAAGAAACTAATAGGAAAATTATCAAACTATTGTCTACAGCTCAGTATATCTGTATCAGAGACACATTGCTGCTACCCAAAGGCAATTGACCTCTGCTGAGAAACCTACTTCCTGACTGACTAAGACAGGTATGCCTATGCCCAAATTGAGTAAGAAAAATCTGAACAGATGGCAAAGAATTCAAAGGACAGCCACTTCTCTCCTTCCCCCTCAAGATATTAGTTAGTTGCCTGATTCAAAACCACCTGCCCAAGTTCATGGCAGTCTAGTACAATGGCTATCTG
>JABTXL010019076.1:0-39251 GCA_025134845.1 Neodon shergylaensis
CAGCAACTGTCACTGCTGTTAGGATGTCACCATTAGGAGTTTGGGCTTCTTATGCACATGTCCTTCCTGGTTGCCAGCTCTGCACACTCCCTGGTGGCCTGCCATTTGCTGAGGCTGAAACTTTCTGTTCCTAATTACAGTCCCTGTGTGGTGACAAGGAGGGCTGTGAGGATGAACAGCACTTACCCCAAGTCAGCTAGTGAATTGGGAGAAACTTCTGAGAGGCTCCACACCAAGGCTGGAGAGATTACTCAGTCACGACTCAAAAAAAAAAAACAACTTTTTCTCTTTCAAAAGATCCAGTCAATCCCCAGCCCCTTGTAACACATAACCCCAGTTCCATAGAACCCAATACTTTTTTCTCACCTCCATGTGTATCTCAAAAACATGGTACACATACATATATGCAGGTAAAACACACGGATAAAATGATTAATAAAAAATTAATAAGATAAAATAAATCAACCTAATAAAAACAAAAGTTTAGAGAAAAATAAAAAGAAGCTCAGTATACCAAGAACAAAGATGTTCAAGGTCGAGAGCCATTGGCTGGTCTTCAGGTGTGGTGTTAAGGGTGGGGTCATGAGAAATCTGTCTCTTTCTTGCTCTGAGTGCTGACTCTATACAGAGCAGTCAACTCCCCTCCTTCCCAAGTTCTCCCTTTCTCTTCTCCTTTGGATGTAAATCTCTTTAGACTGATGTTCACTGTGTAAAAAAAATGGGCTTCTGTCTCTTGAAGATGAGATTGTTCAGCTATTGCTCAGATTACACGTAGAAGGGTTATATATATTTAACTCTAAGCTGCACACACCAGTTCTGGGTCTCTAACAGCAAGCAGCTTGAGATATGAAGTCTTTAGTTCTCATTTTCCCTTAGACAGCAGAGGAGATCCAAGGAGAGAGACTCTGACTCACCTACCATGCGCACAGTCAGTCATGAAGAGCAACTTAGCTCACACTTTTCTACCTCCATGGCTCCTTTCCCTTCCCAGGGTCTATCCACTTCCTGGTGTGAAGGAGTACACTGGGGTGGTCATATCCGGGAACTAATATTCAGGAGACTGTTTTTCCTCAACCATGGGAGCATCTATGCTTGTGTTAAGTGAGGTGGATAAGTGAGACTGGGGGGGTGGGGATAGAAGAGATGAAGGCTTCTAATCTTGCTCAGAGACACCCTGTGGTGTCTAAGTACTGGGGTTGTCCTTTCCTGTCCTGAAAGGGAGACTCTGGACTTTCTGCTGCATCAGCCTGTCTCTTACTGAGACTTAGTGTCAGCCCTGGACTGCTGGGGGCTGCTGTGCAGACACAGTCTCTCATTTTCTTCTTCTTCAATCTTAGACATACCTAACTGTGACTTAGGGGCTCTCTCTAAAGTTAGGTGTGTGTGTGTGTGTGTGTATGTGTGTTATGTAAGACAAAATCACTTCATATAGTTTGTGCAGAGCACATGTGTAGCTTCCCCCTGTAGTGTGTAGGATATAATCTCTCCTAGACTGTGGCTTCCAAGGTCTTCACTCTTGATCATAAAGAGTCTTGAAAGTCGCGCACACGCCCATTTCTGTACTGCTGCCTTAGTGTAATTATGTCCTTAAACTTTCATCCAACTCCTCGGGTTTTTCTGCTTAAGCCATTTTTTTTTGGATAGTATTTCTTACTGGATTTTTTAATTTGGTTTAATGAGTTTTCCATTTAATATTTGGTTTTTTTCAAAATTTCATATTTCTTGGTGAATGTCTATTCTGTACTGCTGACTTTCTGGTCTCCATCCTGAATTTACTGTGTGTTCCTTTATGCTGCTTTTCTGAATCTTCTTTAAGGTTACTAATGATTAGAAAAATGCCATTTTGTTGTTTAGTATATCAAACATTTTTTTTATTTTCATGTATAGTATGTTATGTGTGAAGACGGAGACTCCAAGGTAGATTTATAAAATCCTGTCTTTTTAAGCCAGTCCATATGGGACCAAGAAATACAGTAAAAAATAAAAATAAATAAATAAATAAATAAATAAATAAATAAATAAATAAAAACAAAGCAGAGAAGGTGACCCACTGAAATCTAGAAACTCACCAAACTCAGATGAATAAATTTTCTAAACTACAATGATGCAGCCAGCGGCACAAAGCAGGACATAGCGGCAGCTGAAGACCAGTGAGGTCTAAGGACCTTGGACAGAGTTTCTGGACAAAGCACTGAGATGGCCTCGTGCACAGGTCTCCCTGGAGCTCTCTGATGAGAGCAGATCCTGAACACAGGACAGAGACACTCAAGACTGCTGGGGGACATCTGTCAGTGGAACTTCCAGCATTCTGGCCCCAGACACGCACCTTTCTGTCTCAGGTAGAGAGGGAAGGTCCTCGGGTTCCCCCTTCCCAGTTCCCTGATCATCCAAAGAGAGAGCAGCATGTGTGCTTCCGAGGGAAACGGACACATGCAAGTGAATCAAAGAACTGTCAGGTCTGCTCCCCACGATGGCTGTGGAGCAGACAAGCTGTGGCCAATTCTTCTAGCAGGTGATGTTTGTTTGGCAGTATGTGTATCTCCAGGGTTTGCAGAGTTCTTTTTACCATAAAATATTAGCGACACTTTAACATCTAAGTTGTCACATGTCAGGGAGAAGCAAACCTATTGTGAAATCTCAGTCCCTGATACACAATTTTCACCTCCAACTTTCCACAATTACTTCATTTGACTCACGAATTGTCCTAGGTTTAATTATTTTTTTTGTTTAAGTTGACATTTGTTTACAGATATATTTTTGTGTTCTGGTTTTAGCTAGATAATGGGGAAAAGACTACAGATGTGAGCAACCCCCTTGTGATTTCGACAGGAATGCTCTGTGCAGAAGACGTTTGCCAACGCTCCATCTTGAAGTGTTTTCTCTGCATGTCTACCCTGTAGTCTCAGAATTTGGGGTTTCAAATGGGGTCTGTGATTTGTCTTAAACTGCCTTTTACACAGGATGGTAATGGGGTCCAATATCATTCTTTATATGTTGTCTTCTCATTTTCCCAGAAGGACTTATTGAAGTTTATTTTTAGATAATTTTTTTTATTTCTTGAGACTATTCTCAAAAGTATTGTTTTGCTGATTTTGTTTCAATATAGTTTTTTATTAGAATGTATAATATCTTTAGATTTGTTTACTGACCTTACACCCTGTTATTTGTCCCAAGGTCCATATTCCATCAAACAAAAGCATGGTCACTCTAATCACAGCAATACCCCAGTTCCTCATTCAACTTCTGTCTCAAGGTTTCTATTGCTGTGAAGAGATACCATGAGCAAAGCAACTCTTATAAAGGAAAATATTTAATGGGGTGGCTTACACTTTCAAAGGTTTAGTTCCTATCATCATAGTGGATCATGGCGGCATGCAGGCAGAAAGGTGCTGGAGCTGAGGCCCACATATTGATCCATAGGAAACAAGAAGTAAACTGACTCACTGGGCAGATGTTGCCATATATGAACCCTCAACGTCCACCTCCACAATGACACCTCTGCTCCAAGAAGACCACACCTCCTAATAGTGCCACTCTATTTCGTTTCAAACCACCACACCCTCCAATATCAAGACATTAATTATTAATCAAAAATGCCCCCACTGTCTTACCTTTAGGTCAGTCCGATGGATGCACTTTCTTATTGTGGAATATTAGTTTAAGAAGTGTTATATTCCTTCATGCTGTTTAATATTTGTTTAATGGTGCAAAGATGCCCTGCATTCTTTTATGTTGCATTGGTTTAGCTCTGTAATTCTGTGTTACTTTGCCTGCCTAAAACATCTGATTGGTCTAATAGAGAGCTGAATGGTCAATAGCTAGGCAGGAGAGAGAATAAATAGGATGAGAAATCTAGACTCCAAAAGAGGAAGAGAAAAGAGCAAGAGAAGGAGAGGAAGACGCCAGGGTCAGACACCCAGCCACACCACCATCCACAAAGTGAGAAGGAAAAAAAATATAGAATAAAGAGGGGTAAAAAGCCCAGAGGCAAAACACAGTTAATGAGAAATGGGATAATTTAAGTAAGAAAAGCTGGCTAGAAACAGGCCACGCTAAGGTCAGCCATTCATAAGTAAGAATAAGACAAAGTGTATTTATTTGGGAGCTGTGTGGCAGCCTCCAAAAGTAAAACAAAACAAAAGAAAACAAAACTACATTTTCTCAGTTGAGATTCCTCTTCCCAGATGACTCCAGTGTGTGTCAACTTGACAGGAGTCTAAAGAGCACACTGGCACTCCCTGGCCAATTTGTGGACAGCTGTTCCATGAAAGAAGAGTCTCTTCTCCTCCCAGAAAATGTTTCCTGATTATGTCTCCCTGAGAAGAGGACTTTGTGAATGTGCTAAGTTTGGTGGTGAGCTTGCCCTGACCTGTGGGTCTCCTTACCCCATCCGGTGGGAATAATTCAATCTGAAGGAGACAGCGATGCAGCAATGCCCCATGGTGCAATCTGTTGGTGTGGAGTACTTCCACATCAGGAGTTACGGCTGGATTGTTAGCCAGAGCCTCATGGGAACGTCAATTCCTATCTTTCTGGTATCAGAGGAGTTGAGATTGTAAGGCTCAAAGCCTCTCTAATGACCTCCATTCCTTAGTGAAAGAGAACGAAATGTTTCCCTTTAAGGAAATCACATAGTTGACCCAGGGATGCAAGGGCTGCTCACCATGGAGCCTGTGTTGAGGGTGACTGCTGGGTCAGGCTCTCATGTCCTCTCAGGATTCTTGTGGTTCTTAGCTCTAAGAAAGCAGGGCAAAGACTTCAGTTGTCATCGTCACCATGTCAGGAAACTGCAGAGTCTTCCCCTAAAGTACAATTTTCCTTATTCCTCCACAATGATTATATTTGCCTGGCTCTGAAGTTATTCCAGCAGTCAAGTTTCTGAAACTAGCTTCCAGTTTCTCCAGACCCTCCTCTGTCCACACTCTCAAGCTGTGAGTCAGCTCACAGACCCTTTTCACTGCCTCTTCCTCCTCAGGTCCTTCTTTAAACACTGGCACAGAACAGATTAAAGATAGCTGAGGATTCTGTCTTCTGGATAAAGTTCCAACCAGGGATCTGGACAGATGAGAGTCACCTTGCTGTGTAAACCACAGGCACTTCAAGGTCATTGGTGTATTTGGCAGCTTTATTCCTTGTACACTAAACTATCAATGAGACTCCAAATCTTGATTGGCTCACCACCCCCATTTCAAAAAGCCAATAGCCTCATCTACAGCTTTAAGGAAGCTTGTACAGCTCATCTGCCTTAGGGATGCTTCTGTCTGTCCTGTACTGTCCCACTTGGGGGGCCTTTCCAGTTGCTGATGCAATGCACTGTAAATAGCTGTGGGCACAGGGCTGAGCGGAGGTGAGAGGAACATCTCCAGTGCAGAAGTGAGAGCCGTGCTGGCCTGGGATGTGGCTCCTGGTCACTGGTCCTGTCCTGGATTAACCCTCCTGGTTGCTACTCTAGCATGAGGGTAGTCGCTAGGTCCCTGTTTATCAGGTGTTTCTGGTGTGAATCAATGAGCGTTACTAAGTAGTATAATCTGCACAAAAAGAGGCTAAAAACTCTTGTGTCATAAACAAAAGAATGAGGAACTCTAGGATCTTCGGTCATACACCCCAAGTGAGTGTGAGCTGGGCTTGGATTCAGCATCTGAATTATTAAGAGAGCATTTTGATGGAGTGGAGAGAATGGAGAGACCAGCTTTTTAATTTGTCTTGTCAAATAGATAATTTTTTATTGCTTGATGGTGTTTTAGTAAAAACTAGTTTTCCCATATAGTCACAGTGTCTGATCCTTTTACTGATTCAGGCTCCATACTAAGCCCATATTTATGCAGACTATCTTGAGTCATATCATATATGATTGTAGTTCTTCCTCTTTGGAGGTCACTGTCAGGATATCAATATACATTCATGAATAATATAAGCTGAGGAAAGGCCCACCTCACAGCTCTAAAACCTTTCTACACAGTATTAACATTACATCAGGGAGTTTTTCATACTTTGAGGTAATCCAGTCTGTTAATATCAGAGCTGAAGTTCATTATGATTGAGTGAGGGAACAGAAAAGGTGAAACGCATCTTATCATCAGGATTTAGTATGTGTGGTGTAAAAGCAATCTCTCAAACACAAAACTACTAAAGGCCAATCTTTAGGAACAGGGGTGGCTGTAGGTAAACCAGGCTGTAATGCTCCCTTTGGTCACATGGTGGCAGTAACATTGCACAAACCAATCAGCAATTTCTACTTACCAGATTTCTTTTTAATTACAAGAACAGAATTCCAGGGAGAAAAAGGAGAGTTCTATGTGCCCATTCTCCAATTGTTCTCTGATTCTGGTGAGGCACCTGTAACTTATCTCTAGAAAGGGGCCATTAAGGTGTCCAGACAGGTTCGCTGAATTTCCATGTAATTTTTACAGGTGGTGCTTTCTCAATGTTGCTTAATCTCATTAGAGCTCATAGTTCCTAACCCTGTCAGGGTTGAATTTAATCCATGACAGTCTGCTGCAGGCTATTTGATCACACCGTGAGCCCCAAGACTATATTATTTGGTGGAAAAACCTACTTGTAGCTGTAGTGTGAACTATCCCTAACTCACACCTTTTATCCAAGAGCTTTCTGCTTGAATATTGTCAACAGGATTAAATAAAATTAACCATAGGCCAAGAGGAGGAGTTAGCAACCAGTTTACAAGAAAAAAAGACCCATAAAGAGTAACAGGAAAGCAGTAAGACTGAGAGAGAGATGCACAGGAAGTTAGGAGGGAGGGACATCAAGTTGGAGTTTTTTTTTTCTTTGAGATGGCATAGGAGAAAGCTCTTTTTCTGGGATGACGAGGAAGCAGTTGGGCGCTTTCTCTGCTTCTCTGCGCTAGCAGGTTCTCATGTCAGCATCTGACTCCCAAGTTCTTAAAGACAACAACAGACCATTCCAGGAGCAACTTTTCCATAGTTATAATAGAGACATCAGCTCCAGAATCAATAAAACTTCTAAAAGTTTTTTTCTTATTTTATGCCCAAAGTTATTTATAATTTTCCTTTAATATGGTGCTTAATGTTATAGTTTTATCTATAGTACCAAATCATACCCCACAAAGTACCTTTTTGTGAAAAGGACTAAATCACCGTATACTTTTTTTTCTCCTGTTTTGGTTGCCAATCAGTACTGGGATCATGAGTATGATTTCTCTTATTATAATCTTTATTATAATATTATGATTTATTATAATATAATAAATCCTGTATGATCTGTAATTTCTTTCATAGATAAACTATTGTGAGCCAATAGATTTTCAACTGTTCCAGACAGTATGGGTCCCCAATATCCTGTGTATAATGTAAGAGGCCATTGAAAAGGGGAAACGGCATGTCTTTAGGACAATGAATATCAATAGCAGCATTTCCTTGAGTAGCAGCCTATAATAAAAGAGAAGAATTGATTACAGTAAGAAGTTGGTACAAATATTATCATGTTTGGATTTAATCCTCTAATTTTATGAGGCTTGTGGGAGGGCCTTTAATCCATTTCCCAATTATTTGCTGATATTGCTATTGTTGCTAGGTAAAGACTTAGCATATTTAGTTTGGCACCTCTGTAGACCAGTGCTTTACTTCTTTGCATTTAGGGTATAAACTAGCTCCTTGACTATGAGCATTCATTTTTTTTGTTGTTTTTTTTCGAAACAGGGTTTCTCTGTGGCTTTGGAGCCTGTCCTGGAACTAGCTCTTGTAGACCAGGCTGGCCTCGAACTCACAGAGATCCGCCTGCCTCTGCCTCCCGAGTGCTGGGATTAAAGGCTTGCGCCACCACCAACCGGTTTGAGCATTCATTTTTTACAAAGGCAATTTACATTGTTTCTTTAAGTAGCTATGCATTTTGCTGACATCTGTTTTTGAACAGCATATGTTTCTGAAGCAGCTAACTTTTTTGTTTGTAGGTCTCCACATTTCTGCATAAGTACATTTCTTCTCTCTCTCTGTGTGTGTGTGTGTCTGTCTGTCTGTCTGTCTGTCTCTGCCTCTCCTCTGTCTCTAAGTCCTGATTATTCCTTAGCAATATTCATTAACCTTATCAAAGCCAGCTCTTTTAATAATTGCTTTTTAGTTTGATTCCCTTTAGTTGTTTTTCAATAGCATCTTAGAGTCTCCCTATGAAATCAGCAGAGGCTCAGAGAAGGACCTAGTATAGTTTTTATATAACTAGACCCAAAGTCAGGTCCTGTATCAGTTTTCATCCAGGCAGCTGTAGCTACACTCCTGACATGTGGAAGGGCTATGGGATGTATATTGTGCAGCTGATATTTTGTTGCAACCCATCTACCAACCCCTGCCAGCATCTCATATGTGGCATTTCCAGGATAACCCCTTAGTCCTAGTTATGGAAACTTTTCATGGACTTCAGGAATGTAATCCACCTTTACCATTGAAGAATTTGTGGAGGGCTAAGAACCATTTTATCAGTTATATAAAAATCATGCCAGTCATTGTGTAGTATTGTCCTAAACAGTAAGATATTCATAACAACAATGAACAGTACCATAGGAAGCACAAGTCTTTAAAAAATTCTCTCTTTTTTTGTATGCATAGATCAGTCCTTTATTCGGTCATCATCAGCGAAGCCTTCTTGAGTAGTAGATAGCAATAGATTCAGGGAAACACAGCCAGACAGTACTTGGAAGAGTATCAAATGGGAAGACGCTATCAAAGACTCCTCCCTCAGAGTTCATGGAACTCCTCAGAAGACAAGGTGGATACAATGGAAGAGGAAAAGAAACGACTGTAGTCTGAATCCCAATAGGTCCAAGAGGTTCAAATCTCATCCAGTGTTTATTTACCCAGTTTCAGAATGAATAAAAGGAATCAATACACTTAGAATATGGCAGAAATCTCAAACTGATCCACCGACCTGAAGAGTGAGGGCTATTGTGATTAAAAAGGCTAAATTGAAGTCTTTAGTGATGCATCTTCCAAGGAAAATGGTGAATTGAAAACAGTATCGCATTTTTAGAATAACTGCAGAAATTAGTGCCACCATCAAGTACTTGAAAGATGCAGGGGTGCTGGTTCCAAACATATGTCCCTTTCATTATGTCCACGTTCGATCGCTGATAAACATTCTGACTTTGTTGAAATTGGACTAGAAATATCAAACTGAGCTCATGGGGCTGGGAAGGAGTTGATAAATGAATTCTTTTTCCCTGCCATGCCCTAGCTTGTCTGGGTTCTAAACTTAACTTTTCCATGGGCTCTCCTAAGTCCTCATTAAGAAATGTCAAGATTTCAAAATTAGTTTGATCATCAAATTCCTCACCCGTGCTTTAGGGAAATCTTCAAACAAGGGAGGGCACATATCTGAAAGAGTCTCCAGTAACAATTTTAAGGTTTCATCATCCAGCTTATAGTCATGAAAAAAATTAGCCATCTCTTTCTCATGATTAATAATGCCCTTATCTTCCCTAAGTATTTTTATAGCCATCAGATTAATGCCCAAGTGACCCAGAATTGAATAGTGATCTTTTCACCTTGTTTATATTTCTTTTCAGTGTGTTTTGGGGACTCTGTCCCATATTTCCTCATCTAATTTTTCTTTTTCTGAAAACCGGGGCTTATACTCACAAACAACTTGAAAGAAATTTAATAGTGTGGTTTTTATAAAACCTCTTTTCTTTAAAAAATGAAGCAGAAAGTCAACATAAGACAATTCTTTCCCAGGTGTTTCCCCCATTATTCTCACTCATCTCCTTCCATAAGGGCCCCCACTCTCTGATTTCATAGCCAATTTCAGGTCCCTTTTCAGGCACCATTTGTCACCCTCCAAAGGTAGTGGGACCTGGGAGAATGAGGTAGACTAAGGTCTCATGCAACAGCCAACTTTATTCAGAGCAGCAGACAAGTTATACTCTGAGGGTAAGAAAATTCACATGAGGTCACGCTGTATACAATGGCAAAGACAAGCTGAGCATGGCAAAATCAAGTTTTTCACAGAAGCACACAAAGGACTTTTTAAACATTTAAATGATTATCAATAACATGCAATAAGCAGCAATCAGAAATAAACCCACTCCTTTCTGCTCTGCCTGGACAGAGAAAGAAAATTTGTGTGATTTGGAGAAATCGAGAGAGAACATTTTTGTTGTGTTTTCTTGGGGTGTTTCCACAAGCACTCAGAATTCTCAAACTACAATATTCCTGGGTCATGTTCTTTAATGGAGGGAAGGGTTTGTTTGGTTTATGCTTCCACATCACTGTTTATCATCAAGGAATCAGGACAGGAACTCACCTAGTGCAGGAACCTGGAGGCACAAGCTGATACAGAAGTTATGGAGGGGTTATGGCTTATTCACCATGGTTGCTCAGTCTACATTTGTATAGAGCCTAGGACCATTTGCCCAAGGATGGCACTACCCTAAAGGGCTGGAACTCCCCCATCAATCACTCATTAAGAAAACACCCTACACTTGGATCTTATGGTGGCATTATCTCAATGGTGGTTTCCTCCTTTTAGATAACTCTAGCTTGTCTCGAGTTGACAGAACTAGCCAGTTCATGGCCATTGGCCACCATGAAGCAGTGACTGTAGCCCACAGAATACCTTTGGCACAGTAGAGTGGTAGCCTTCCCTATGGTACTGATAATGAGACAGTTAGAATCTCATGGGGATGTGGAGGCCATTTTCACAGCTTCACCTGAGATTCCAGTCTCCACTTCTTCCTGCCATAGCTGCTAGTTGGCTTGGGGAGTGCATAGGAAGAAGAATCTTGATTGAGGCTTGGGATCTTTTCTCATACAGATTTTTTTGTAGGTTGTCACCTATGTTGGAGCCAGAATTTCTGGTCATGCAGGTGCGTTTGAGTCTCCCATGACCTATAAATTACAATGTAATCTGGATATCCAAGTAAACTGGTCCACTCAACTCAGCTTAGATGAACCAGTTCCTTGCACAGTTTTTACCCTGATCTAGGGCCAATGATTTTTTTTTTAAATGTCTTCCTAGGAAGTCACATGACAGGGAGAATTTGAAGGTGAAGACTGGCAAGCTCTGAGTAGCCACCCCTTCATATTTTCGGTTATATGGAGAAACCAGACACAAGCATGAACACCTCACAAATATGAGGTAGTTTCTGAGGGCTGTAGGCTGCACACCACACTCTGAAGGCTCTATTCTCTGTTGTATTAGGTTCAACTTACTAGTAAAATCATGTGGTATATTTGTCTGTATGCAGATGACCTATTTCACTTAGCAAAATGTCCACAGGTCCA
This sequence comes from Neodon shergylaensis, assembly GCA_025134845.1. Classification (NCBI taxonomy): domain Eukaryota; kingdom Metazoa; phylum Chordata; class Mammalia; order Rodentia; family Cricetidae; genus Neodon; species Neodon shergylaensis. Next base: position 11,250 of record JABTXL010019076.1, read on the forward strand.
CATTGGTTAGAAACAATGTGTCCAGAATAAGGAAATAATGAAGTTATTTACACTAATCTATCTGTCTAATCTTACGTGCTTTACTTGTAGGGCATAACTGAATCCGATTTCCCGGTTGCCTTCATTACCCACTACTTATTTAGAATTTTCATCATATGTTATAATTTTAATTATTGTTCTGACCAAGTTTTGTTTCATTTTTTTAAATTCTATTCTTTTTGGGGGGAAATTCACAATACCAACTCTATATGCCACTCAGAGTTCAGACCATCCTGGTTCATACTGAGTCAACAGTTATGTATATCCTATATTCGTTTTTTAATTTCAAATTAAAGAGTTTGTGTGTATGTTCTTGTGTGTATGTCTCAACATGAATATGGATGTTATAGGGCAGCACATGGGAGTCAGTTTTCTTCATCAGAGGTGGATCAGCTTGTCTGACTTGTAGGCAGATACTTTTTTTTTTATTTTTTTTTTATTAAAGACTTCTGTCTCTTCCCCACCGCCGCCTCCCCTTTCCCTCCCCCTCCCCCAATCAAGTTCCCCTCCCTCGTCAGCACAAAGAGCAAACAGGGTTCCCTGTCCTGTGGGAAGTCCAAGGACCACCCACCTCCATCCAGGTCTAGTAAGGTGAGCATCCAAACTGTAGGCAGATACTTTTACCCACCGAGGCTTCCCTCAAGATTCCTCTCTCTTCTTTTTTTCTTTTACTTTTACTTTTCTCTATTTTTCCTTTTTCTTTTTTTGGTTTTTCAAAATAGGTTTTCTCTGTAACTTTGGAGCCTGTCCTCCTGGAACTAACTCTTGTAGACCAGGCTGGTCTTGAATTCACAGAGAACTGACTGCCTATGCTTCCTAAGTGCTGGGATTAAAGGTGCGCACAAACACCACCTAACCACCTCTCTCTATTCTTAACACTGAACAATCTTTTCATCATTCAGATTTAAACATCTTTCTTCACTCCTTCTCTGTGTTCCTACATCACTTCCTTTTGAGTCAAATTACACAGACTGACTGAGAAAGTGTTCATTAGTCTGGTCCTCTATGTAACTGGGACTCAGAGAAATAGTAGATGTTCCCTACAAACAAGTCACATTACATAAGAAATGTGAGAAGGAGCTGGAGGGATGGTTAGGAGACCTGCTCTTCTTGCAGAGGACCCTGGTTCCTTTCCCAGCACTCACATCTAGGACTCATGACTGCCTGTAGCTCTAGCTCCCTGTGGTCAGTGCCCTCTTCTGGTCTGTGTGGGGAACTGTACAAATGTGACACACAGACACATACATAAAATAAATCCTTATAATTGAAAAACAAGCTATTTAATAATATGTATCATAATACAATACACATCATTTACTTAAGTAATTTGTAATACACAGTGCAACCAAGCAAAATATAAAAAACTTATATATCATTGTAAAGTAAAGCCACGTGGAACCCAAAATTTTACAGGAGTTTATTCAGATATGACAGAGCAGTTTTTTTTAAAAAAGGCATAAACCCACCTCTAGCAATTCTATACTTTCATGATCAATGATTATATCAATAAGTAGTTTTCAGAATGGGTATATCAGATTCTTAGAACCATGTCGATATCATATTGTGTGGATCTACGTTAAGAAATCAAGCAGCGAATCCTTCACTTAAATGGATGTGGAATCAGATCCTTTTGCAGCTCTTTGATGACAAACAGCTGGATAGTGTTGTGGAGAGCAACCTGGCATTAACAAAGGGCAGCTGCTAACAAGCCTCAATCTGCTTCAATCACACTGTATTTTAATCTTGCAAAAAGGGAAATCCACATCTTTATTCAACAGAGAAATTACAAATAGATCTAATGAAACTTCACTATGTATTCCTTATCCAGTTTATCCCATATGGACAACCTTCATTCCTGCAGAGAACCTTCATGAATATAAGACCACAGAAACATTTCAGTGCATTTAGGTTCTGTGACTGGTTGAGAGTACTGGCTTGTCTTCCAGAGGACTCGGGGTTTAATGGCTAGCCACTACACTTTGCTTCAGAGCAAACTTTCTAACTCCAGTCGGTCACAGAGCATTTCACAATCTCTTCAATCCTTTACAGGAACTAGGCATGGATGTGCTACATGGACATAATACACGTAAATTATCCATGCACAATACAAATATAGAAATTAAAAAGTCCCTTCGAAAGAGAGAAAAATTAGAGAATAGGATTTCTTTTATCACTGTAATTTTCTAAGATCTCTCTCAGGTCAAGGCTGTGAAGTCACCAGGAAGACTGCGTGAGAATAAACACATGCCTAACCTGCTCTGAGAATTTTGTCTTACCCACAATATTGCAGAACTGAGAACTTTTTCAAACTCATTGAACAGAAAAATAAAGGAGGTAGTTTCTCAATTTCTCCCACTGAGCATGCCAACACTCAGGCAGAAATCAATGCCTGTGAATCAGTACAAAGGGGCTAAAAGTTGCATAACCAAGGGCCAGAAATTTTTTAGTATTTTCCGCCACAGATTTGTCTGCTAAAGAGAGACTTAAAAATAGAGAAAAAGCACAGTCAGTCCAATAGAAGAAAACAAAACAGAGCATTAGAAGGAGGACACTCTGAGCAGCTCTCAGCTCAGGGGGAGTTCTGTAGAGAAGCTTGGAGTTCTGGAGGTAGAGGACATGCTGGTGGTGCTTGTGGAGAAGAAGTACCATGTAGCCACTGGCGCCTCCCATGGCTCCCTGAAACACAGCATCTCTCAGGACCATAAAGGGAAGAACTATCCATTTTGTAGTCTTACTTTCTAGCATAAAATAACAATGGTCATCTTTATTATTAAGCTGTGATAAATTCAAGCTTACACCTGTGATGGAATAGATTAGGTTAATAGGTATTAAAGCATTGAGTATCCAAAAGAATGAAAACAATGGAAGGATATGCCATGCAGACTTTGGTCTGAGCCTCCTCCACCCAGATGCTCTGGGACTGATGATGATGGCCTGGACCACAGTGAGGAGACTGCTGGTGCAGATGGAGACCCCACGGACCACCCTCTCCAAGTAAACAATGATCTTACATCCTATGTCATGGAGGAAGTTTCTCAAACCAAAATCTGCCATTGTCTTTGGCAATCCATTTGCAAGAAGAATTATGATGTTTGTAAAAGCCAAATGGATGAGAATAAAGTGTACGGGTTTCTTCTCAGGCCCTCTGAAGCAACTGAACATATAATTCACAGAAACATAAATATTCCCCAGAGTGCCAAACACAGTCATGAAGAGAAAAACTACTTGCTTAATGAATTTTGAAAGCATTTTTTCCTACCTGTGTAAAAATCATGTATTCAGGATACAAAGAGTTTTTCCAGAAAGCATCAATAATGCTAGACATTTATCTGTAAAATGTTTTGCATAATAGCATTTTCTGGCATACGAGTCAGTGATGGACTGATGTGCTGATGTAGACTGGGGCCTGAGCTTCTCCTCTTCCCTGTGGACTGTTGAGTTATGTGTGTGCTCTGACAGGGGAGCTTGGTAACTGGAATGAAACCCTAAGGTTTTAAAGGAGATATGTTTGAACTCTCTACTAGCAAAATTGACTTGTTTGAATGTGTGTGTGTCCATTTATCTGTGTGCATGAATTATGCTAATTAATTCTGCATAGCTGAATTGAATTCCATATTTCTGCAATCAAATTTCTTCCCTTTTTTCTCTATTTCATCATATTTCCCCACCCAGTTGGGCAAAGTCTCCTTTCTTATTTGCATCTTAATTAGTGTCACAATTTCTAGATTTGCATTTGATTTCAAAGCCTTTTAACTTCAATTTCTACATCCTAATATTTTTACAGTTTTTATGTTGAGCATTCTATGATTTCCTTCCATATACATGTTTACTAGTTATTTTTAATAAGTCGTTCTCAATGTCAAGTTCAATTGCACAACCTTTCCCGATAGAGCCATATGGTTAGCGCTAAACCATAAAAATATAACCTGCAAATTTTCATAGAACTACCAGACCGCAGTTAGGAATGGTGTCTAGCAGAATCTTGTGTTGCTTCCTAGAAGAGGGCTAGCAGAGAGCTGTGATCCTAGCAGATAACTTCAGGGCATCTGTACCCCAGTGAGTTACCTCAGGACACATAAGGGAATATTGAACAGCTCTGGACCTGGGGATGCTGATGAGGTAAACCTAGGAATTGGATTAATGAGGGTTATATTGTGCCATAAGATGACTGCAGGTTTTGAGTCATGAGTCCTCAATATCAACTGATTGTAGCACATTAAGTAGTGGTATACTGGTGTGAGCAGAGGTTCCACTAAGAGTTCATGGTGCCATTTGCTTCTGTGGGATCTTTTGAGCAGCTATTATGTCAGCTGGTTTTGCAGACTGCTTTTCCTCCAACCTGTTTGTCAGGCAGACTGGTTTTTTATATACCAGTCCCAGGTGATTCCAGAACGTGGACTCAGGAAGGATGTTATTCTTCAAGTTCTGGAGCTCCATTCTCATTTCTCAGGGATTTGCTGTAAGCTTGTGCACCTTTTTTTAGGACATGAAAAAATCTGAATATGACAGTGACTGCATGGGTTTGTGTGTTCTGAGTACTTGCAATGTCTCTGTTCACTGCCCTCCTTCCTGTTCAACTCACAAGATTGTTTTAAATGTCTATGTCCCTTCGAGACCAGCCTGGTCTACAAGAGCTAGTTCCAGGACAGGCTCCAAAACCAGAGAAACCCTGTCTCGAAAAACCAATAAATAAATAAATAAATAAATAAATAAATAAATAAATGTCTATGTCCCAATGATTTTATCAGAGACCTTCATCAACCAAGCCTTGTCCTGAGATTTGTGTTCATGTGGCCTCATGACTCTAGAAATGTCAGTTATTGCTTTCAACTGCTCCTTTAGCAGAGAGGTTATTGCCTATTTCAGTGAGTCCTAGAAATCACAATACTATGTAAATATCTGTACAAATGAAATGTGCTCCAGATATTAATAGAAAACACATCAGCATTCACTGACATAATTAGAATAAAAATTAAGTGTTTTGTCAGTTATTAGAGTCTTCCAGAATCCCTGCTATCAGTTCATCCAAGTACTGATGGAAAATATTAACTTTTTCTTTCTTTGTTTAATCCTTGCTTCCATGGGGATTCCCACTTTTCTTGTCCTCTCTTCTTTTTCCCAAACTTTAAGTCATATTTGAGAGCAGACTCTGATCTTCTACTAATTGATTCCTTTCTACTGAAGTCACTGTCAGTGGAGGAAGCGGTGTCTCATCTTCCACATTATTTGTGAAATGCTAAAGGAAATGAATTTAAAAGAAGGGATGGACTTGTGTTTAGATTGATAAGGTGAGTTACATCCAGCCGTTCTGTTTATTTCTAAAAGAAACAAGCAAGCAGGCGAAAAACAGACCAAACTAAAAAGATTGTTGCTCATTGCTTCTTAGCCTGGGATAAACTAAAGATGAGCTGTTTCAGGATGTCCTCCTCCACAGCCTGGATCCTAAATGGTGCAATTCTCAAGATGGTAACGATATCTGTTACACTGAGTGCTCTATTCTTCACCAGCCAGGCATACAATGACTGAATTTAAGATAAGTATTATAATAGTATGTGATAAAATCAAGAGTCTTTAAGGATGTATACAGACAGAAATCTGTCAAATTGGGCATTAGAAGACTATTGTAAACCTATGCTAATATTAGAAAAGTGAAAACGCATCAAAAATGAAAAGTACAAGTGTTACACACACTAGTGACACTGGTGACACTAGTGACACTGGTGAAGTCACAGTGCTGGCAAACTTACACCTGAAAGAGGAATTTTTTGTCTTTCATCTATCTAGTTATTTTTGAGTGAGAGAGTCTCTCTGTGTAAACCAGGCTAGCCCTGAACGACAATTCCCTTGCCTCATTCTCTCTAGTCCTGACGTTACAGCAATGTATCATGACCGTCTCCAGGCTTTGAGAGACATCTGAAAATCTTATGTATCTTATTGATCCATTTAAAAGGTAGCCTTAGTCAAAGACCCAGCCAGAGCTCTGCCATGATACTCCAACCTGAGGATGGATAGCGAGGCCTCAGCATTTCTTTCTGTTCCATTTCAGTATCTCCAGGAACTAGTCTTCTTTGATCTTTCTGGTGCCAGGGACCACCCTTTTCAGGAACAGAAGGAAAGTGGAGGTCCTGAGGATTCCAGAATCTGGCACCTGCTCCCTGGATTTGTCAGAGAGAATCTTCTGCTTTAATAAAACTCTCCATGGCACAGCGGAGGGGATTGAAGTTCTTACCTCCATGTACTCACCTGGACCTCTGTGGTGCGGACAGGCTCTGGAGCAGCTCTGGGAAGGGGACACTTTCCAGGTCATATTTGTTCTGTCAGGATTTGTGGGGCTCTTGGCTTCTATCAGGAATTGCAGACTTCAAGTTTCATGTTGTCACGGTGTCGGGGGAAGGAAGGCCTCTGCAGAGATCCAGTCCCTGAAGTACAGCTTCCCTCTTTCCACAATTACTACATCTGTTTTGCTCAGAACTTATTTCAAGCTTAATTAGGTATTATTTATTTTGAGAGGAAGAATGTGAGTTGAGAAAATGAACAACTAACTAAGTTTTTGTGTATGGAGCTCCCTGCATCTCCTGACTGTTTTTTATCTTCCCAAAGTGTCAAGCTGTAACCTGGGTAGAATCTACTTCTGACACATAGACTAAGTCTCTTGCTGTTCTTTCTTAAATCCCTCATTGGACAGGAGTAGAATAAATGATTCTCCACTCTAGGGATTCTGCTTAATAAGAAAGTTCCAAACATGGACCAGGACGATTTAGAGTCCCTTGTTCTACCTGTGCCCATCTGTAGTGAAGAACTTTGCTATAAATGACTCATTCATTCCTGCCCATTAAAAACTTTAAATACCATGTGGGAATTGAAATATAAAAACCTCCCAATAGCTATCTTATCATAAAAGTAATCTTTACTTAGAAAACTTTAAGGGCACTTTTTAAAAACTTAGGTGTGTCCTAGAGTGGTCCTTCTGTGTATTTTTCAAGCTAGTTCCCTGGAGGTCCTTCCTATGCCAAATCCAACATGATGTAAATAAACATGGGTTCAGGACTGAGGTTAAAGTCGATGGTACCATGTAGCAGGATACATGATTAACTTTAAAAAATCAGTAGGCCTCATATATACAAATGATAAAGAAGTTGAGAAAGAAATTAGAGAAACATCACCATTCACAATAGTCACAAATAATATAAAATACATTGGGGTAACACTAACCAAAGAAGTGAAAGACTTATTCAACAAGAACTTTAAGTCTTTGAAGAAAGACATTGAAGAAGATTCCAGAAAATGGAAAGTTTCCCCCCATATTCTTGGATAGGAAGGACCAACATAATAAAAATGACAAACCTACCAAAAGCAATCTACAGATTCAATGCAATTCCCATAGAAATCCAAACACAATTTTTCATAGGCCTCAAAACAATAATACTCAGCCTCATATGGAAAAACTGAAAATCCAAGATAGCCAAAACAATTCTGTATAATAAAGGAACTTCCCGAGACATCACCATCCCTGATATCAAGCTCTATTATAGAGCTACAGTAATAAAAACAGCTTGGTATTGGCATAAAATGGACAGATTGACCAATCAAATTGAATTGAAGACCTGGATACTTATCCACACACCTATGAACACCTGATTTTGGACAAAGAAGCTAAAATTATACAAACACATAAATAAAAATAAATCTTTTTGTTAGAAAAGTAAGCAAATTAATAAGCTATAGCACAATACAACATATAACTTTCACTTAATTGTTTTATTCATAGAGTTTATTCAAGGAAAAACCTATTCACAATGGTAGAGTGGAATCATGATACACCCAGAATCCAAACTGTTACAGTAGTGTTGGTCAGATGTAAAACATCTGGAAAATAGTAGTGGATATAATCATTGAAAATAAAATTGTTGAATTGTTAGATGTAGGCAGAGTTGTCTTTCTAGACTGCTCATCCGCTCTGTCCAGCCAGCTGCTTTCTAAATAACCACACAGCGACTTATTATTAATTATAATTGTTTGGCCAGTAGCTCAGGCTTCTTACTAGTTAACTCTTACATTTTAAGTTGACCCATAGTTCTTATCTACGCTCTGCCATGTTGCTTGGTACCTGTTCTTGGTATGGCAAGTTCACCTCCTGCTTCCTCTGCATCTCTTTGAGACTCCTGAGACCCCTTCTCTTCTTCATACTCTTTTTGGCTTCTAGTCTGCCTAACCTCTACCTTTCCAGCTACTGGCCAGTCAACTTCTTTATTAAACCAGTCAAAGTGACATATATTCACACAGTGTAAAAGAATATTCCACTTCCCCCCCACTTAGTCTAATTAAAAGGAATGTTTTACCTTTAACAAAGTAAAACTATACAGAAAAGCAAGTTATCAAGTAAGAATTACAGTTGCAATGTCTAGTTCATTTGTATTTGGGAAATTTGGAGAAAATGCCATCTATGTTATCTGTATGAGTCTCAAGTTTCATATTTAATCTACCTTTTCTAATAACTAAGGAAACTTCAAGTTTAATTGTTTAGTCTTTAATTTCCTCAGAGACCCCAAAAGGGTATAATGTTGTCTCATGACAGGGATATCTGGCTTCCTGAACAGACACCAAAACTTCCTCTGTGATGTTGGGGCATCCAACTTTGGATGACAAGCCTACAATATCTGTCAGAAAATTTTGAGAAGCAGGGAATTTTGAAAGACTATGCTACTTTGTCTTGGAAATGTTTGGCAGCTGCCTTTCTTGTGTCCTTCCTGTCCAGTTTATACGCATACTGTCAGAAGTCAAAGAAAAGTCAGTTTCTTTGCCCAAATAACTAACTCTTGACATAAAGAAAATAAACTCCATATGGAGTGTCTTTGATGCCCTTCATTCTTTTTTTGAAACAAATTGGTGCTGTCAGGAGCAGACATGTCTCATTGTCATGAAAATCCTTAGATTATTAAAAATATTAAATGCAATAGTCCATACATCTTTGAAGTGTTTAAAGTCTAACTACCTAAATATATCTGTGTATAACCTTGAAAACATATCTAAAAAGACTGTACATTTGATTATTATAGATGATTAACTATTCATCTGTATTTCTTAATTATATATTACATTTCTAGATGAGCTGCATAAGCATAATACCCCAAACAAGAGTAGATACATACAAAAAGTATCATAAAATTAGCTCTAAATTTTTATCAAAAATACCAAATTCCACACCAATGTAAAATATTTTGTGATTAATAGTTGTTTTTTGGATTAAAGTAGATTCAATAATCTATCTTTTTCTCTATCATTTCTATATCATATCCCCCTTTGTCTCTTTAGAAAGAGATTTTGTTTAGGTTTCTTCTGACTATGACCAATACAACTTTTATCCAAACTTCTAAATAATTACAAACATGTATAAACTGCTCAGTAACCAAAACCCACCTATACCCCATTGCTGGGGAATGTGGACATTGTTCTCTAGTCTACTTCCTGTTGTCTGCCAGCATTGGTATCTTTGGAGAAATTTGAGAAAGTCAAGTTATAACAATTCTTCATTAGGTAATGACTTGCATAATGTGTGAGGTTGACCATCTTAGCTAGCAGCCTTGAAGTAGTTTTGGATGCAGAATTCTGAGGAGACTGTAACAGAGGCATTTTGAGATATTTATCACCTAAATCTTTCGTTCTTGTTGGTATCTTATTCCCTTGTTCTGAAAACAGGCAAGCTTTTAAAGATGACATATATATCTGTATTAATACAAGTATTGACTGTGTATTTTTCACAAGTAAGCCAAAGATGATTTTTTTTGTTTTATGTTTGAGCAGGTAAAATATGTTACATGTTTTGTAGTTTTTATAAGTTTATTTCTTTATGTCCATAGCCAGGAATTTTAGGGGGCCTTTTCTGATCAAACACGATTCAATCAATCTGAAATGATTTTCCCATCCTCTCATTTCCTGTGGGAATAATAACATAACATCTTCTCCAAAGTAGCATATTCCACTTTGAAGTTGACATTTTTAAAATACATAGGTTAGTTTAATCCAGCAGTTTTCACAATCCAATGTGTTTTAGCAACTGTCATTTCTTCATTAGTAAGCAAAGTATCTAAAGTTAGCACAATAATATGTAGGATTCAGACTTTCTGTGTATTTCTCATCTTTATGTGGCTTATTATTATGTTTTTAACTTTAAAAGTTTTAAACTAAAAATGTTTAAAGACTTTACTATCATCTTTAAACTATTTTTTGTTTTATAACTGCATATACATTTTCTCTTTTCTCTCTCAGGCCTATGTATATTTTTAAACACCTTGCAACCTGTTTAGAGTATTTCTCCATCTGACTCTGTATTGTTCTTTGATTGCCTGAGATGATCTTAAACTGCTATGGTAGTCACTGGCACTACTCAGCTTACCACATGTGTTGGTATAGAACATGTGGCTGGCTCCTTGCCTCTTGGCTCCTGGACAGTTAGTTTAGCCTCATGGCCAAGGTACCAGCAGGAGCCACCTTCACTGCTCCAGCTCTGGAAAGTTGTTGTGTCTGCTATACCACCAAGTAGCACACTGCACACAGCTCATAAACTCCATTTAAGTGCTCAGTAGCAGGGCCTCTTAAAGTGGCTGTGCCTCTGATTGCCACTAGCAATAAGCCTACCAAAGAAAAGATGGTTACCAAGAAGCCACACTCAACCCTGTTTTTGTGTGTTTGGAACACTTTTAGAAAGATTTCTCACTTTTTTACCTTGATCTATATTACCCCATGTTTCTATGTTGAGTAATAATTTTTTTTATTACACATGCAATGTTTATTCCTGCAGAGAATGCTCCCAGGTATAAGACCAGTGAGAAGTTTCAGGGCATTTAAGTGCAGTGACTGAGCACTGGTCATCTAGTGACTGCCTGCACAGCACATGTCGGCCTCTCACAATTCTGTAAAGTCTTTTATGTGGGTGGAATCTTACAGACACTTTGAGGAATCCCCAAATAGACCTGTGGCACTAACATTTAGCAATCACAACATGAGGAACAAAATATGGAATTCCTTGAAATGATAGGATTAAGTCATTATGAATTCTGATAAAATTTGTCAACTTTATCTTCATGTTTCCAGTCATGCTTGTAGTAAACCAATTTTACAAATCCTAATTAAAGCCATTTTTTTTCAGTGCCTGAAAGATGGCTCAGTTAAAAGCATTAGTTGGTTTTGCTGAGGATCCTGGTTCAGTTCCTGGTACCCATACTTTAGGTCAGAACCATACATCGTTCTCTAGTAGTAACAGGGCATTTGATGGCCTTTTTCACTCTCCAAAGGCACCAGACACATATAAGCTATACAAACATAATTCAGGCAAACTATTCATACACAGGAATGAATACAAATATGAAAAAGTTTAAAGAATAGAGTCCCTTCCAAGTGTGGCAATAAACAGAATGAGGTTTCTATATCACTATAATCTGCTATGGTCTCCCTCTCTCTCCACTCTAGGCTTGGGTCTCCAGGAAGACTGTCTGAGAATAAACACATGCTTAAACTGCAGGGTGAGATTTTGTGTTGCCCACAGCATTACAGAACTGAGAGTTCCTTCACACTTATTGAACAGAAAAATTAGAGATAGTTTCTCTATTTCTCTCACTTAGAATGCCAACACTCAGGCAGGAGTCCATCCCTGTGAATCAACGCAACAGGGCTAAAAGTTGCATAGCCAAGAGCCAGAAACTTTTGTACATTTGCCATCAAGGAATTGTTCCTTAAAGAGATACTCAAAATTAGAGAAACAGCACAGTCAGCCCAATAGAAGAAAACAAAACAGAGCATCAGAAGGAGGACACTCTGAGCAGCTCTCAGCTCAGGGGGAGTTCTGTAGAGAAGCTTGGAGTTCTGGAGGTGGGGGACATGCTGGTGGTGCTTGTGGAGAAGAAGTACCATGTAGCCACTGGCTCCTCCCATGGCTCCCTGAAACACAGCATCTCTCAGGACCATGAGAGGGGGAACAAACCACTTTATTTTCTGACTTTCTAGCATAACAGAGCAATAGTTGTTTTCACTCGTAAACTGTGATATATTCAGGATTCTACTTGTGATTAGGCATACACTTAATAAAGCATTGAATATCCAAAAGAATAAAAAGAATAGAAGGATGTGCCATGCAGACTGTGGTCTGAGCCTCCTCCACCCAGATGCTCTGGGACTAATGATGATGGCCTGGACCACAGTGAGGAGATTGCTGGTGCAGATGGAGACCCCACGGGCCACCCTCTGCAGGTAGATGAAAATCTTACAGCCTCTGTCACCTAGGAAGTTTCTCAACCCAAAAGCTACCATTGTCTTTGGCAATCCTTTTGCAAGAAGGATTATGATGCTTGTAAAAGTCAAGTGGATGAGAATAAGGTGAATGGGTTTCTTCTCAGGCCCTCTCCACCAACCGAACATATAAATCACAGAAACAGAAATGTTTCCCGCCATGCCAACCACAGTCAAAAAGAAGAAAATTATTTCTTTAATAAATTTCAAGAGCATTTCTTCCTTCCTGGATAGAAAATCTTGTATTCAGGATACAAAGAGGTTTTTCTAGAAAGCATTAGTAATGCTAGACATTTATTTGAAAAACATTTTTGCATAATAGCATTTTCTGGTATACAAGAGTCAGTGATGGACGCATATGCTGCTGTGGACTGGGTCCCCGAACTTTTTCTCTTCATGTGGACTCTTAGTTATGTGTGTGCTCTGACAGGTGAGCTTGGAAACTGGAATAAAACTTTAAGGTTTTAAAGAAGATATGTTTGAGTTCTATAAAGACAAAATCAACTTGTTCAAATATGTATTTGGTGTGTGTCTGTCCGTCGGTCTGTCAGTCTACATGCATGGATTTTTCTAGTTTACTCTTAACCTGACTGAATTGTTCTGTAAATTTCTCCAAACCAAATTTCTTCTTTTTTCTTCTATTTCATCATATTTCCCCAACCAATTTCCAAAGACACGGGCTCCTTTGTTATTTGCATCTTAATTAGTGTAGCAATTTCTAGATTTGCATTTACCTTCAAAGCTTTATAACTTCATTTTCTACATCCCAAAATTTTTAAAGTTTTTTTGTTGGTCATTCTGTTATTTCATTCCTTTTACTACTTCCTTTTAAAAAGTAGTTAGTAGTGTCAAATTCAATTGCACAACCTTTCCAGACAGAGTCCTACAGTTACAACTGAATCATCAATATATAACCTGAAAATTTTCACGTAACTATCAGGCTGCAGCTAGGGATGGTGTATAGCAGAATCTTTTTATTTATTTATTTATTTTTTATTTTTTTTATTGAGAAAAAGAAAAAAGTTTCCGCCTCCCCCCAGCCTCCCATTTCCCTTCCCCTCCTCCCACCCTTTTCCCCCTCCCCCCACTCCCCTCACCCTCCCTCTCCAGTCCAAAGAGTAGTCAGGGTTCCCTTCCCTGTGGAAAGTCCAAGGTCCTCCCCCCTCCGTCCATGTCTAAGAAGGTGAACATCCATACTGTCTAGGCTCCCACAAAGCCCAAACTTGAAGTAGGATCAAAACCCAGGGCCATTGTCCTTGGCTTCTCATCAGCCCCCATTGTTCGCCATGTTCAGAGAGTCCTGTTTAATCCCATCCTTCTTCTGTCACAGTCCAGCTGGCCTTGGTGAGCTCCCAATAGATCAGCCACACTGTCTCAGTGGTTGGGTGCACCCCTCGTGGTCCTGACTTCCTTGCTCATGTTCTCCCTCCTTCCGCTCCTCATTGGGAACTTGGGAGCTCAGTCCGGTGCTCCTGTGTGGGTCTCTGTGACTATCTCCATCCATCACCTGATGAAGGTTCTATGGTGATATGCAAGATAATCATCAGTATGGCTATAGGATAGAGTCATTTCAGGTTCCCTATCCTCAGCTGCCCAAGGAACTAACTGGGGACCTCGCCTTGGGCTCCTGGGAGCCACTCTAGGTTCAAGTCTCTTGCCAACCCTAAGGTGACTCCCTTAACTAAAAATTGTGCTTCCCTGCTCCCCTATCCAACCTTCCTTTATCCCAATCCTCCTGTTTCCCCAAGTTTCCCTCATCCTCCCCTTCTCACTTTTCTCTCCCTTTCCCCCGATACTCCCATCCCCCCCCAAGATCCCAAAATTTCTCCCCGGCAATTTTGTCTACTTCCCTTAGTCAAGAGAATAATTATATGTTTTTCCTTGGGTTCACCTTCTAATTTAGCTTCTTAAGGTTCACCAATTATAGACTCCGTGACCATTATTTATGGCTAGAAACCAATTATGAGTGAGTACATGCCATGTTCATCTTTTTGGGTCTGGGATACCTCACTCAGGATAGTGTTTTCTATTTCCATCCATTTGCATGCAAAATTCGAGAAGTCATTGTTTTTTACCGCAGCGTAGTACTCTAATGTGTATATATTCCACACTTTCTTCATCCATTCTTCCATTGAAGGGCATCTAGGTTGTTTCCAGGTTCTGGCTATTACAAATAATGCTGCTATGAACCTAGTTGAACAGATGCTTTTGTCATGTGATAGGGCATCTCTTGGGTATATTCCCAACAGTGGTATTGCTGGGTCCAGGGGTAGGTTGATCCCGAATTTCCTGAGAAACCGAAACACTGATTTCCAAAGTGGTTGCACAAGATTGCATTCCCACCAGCAATGTATGAGGGTACCCCTTCCTCCACAGCCTCTCCAGCAAAGGATATGATTGGTGTTTTTGATTTTAGCCATTCTGACAGGTGTAAGATGATATCTCAAAGTTGTTTTGATTTGCATCTCCCTAATCACTAAGGAGGTTGAGCATGACCTTAAGTGTCTTTTGGCCATTTGAACTTCTTCTGTTGAGAATTCTCTGTTCAGTTCAGTGCCCCATTTTTTAATTGGGTTAGTTAGCAATTTGAAGTCTAGTTTCTTGAGTTCTCTATAAATTTTGGAGATCAGACCTTTGTCTGTTGCAGGGTTGGTGAAGATCTTCTCCCAGTCAGTAGGTTGTCTTTTTGTCTTAGTGACAGTGTCTTTTGCTTTACAGAAGCTTCTCAGTTTTAGTAGGTCCCATTTATTCAATGCTGCCCTTAATGTCTGTGCTGGTATAGCAGAATCTTGTGTTGCTTTCTAAAAGAAGATAAAACAGAGAACTCTGATCCTAGTGAATGACTGCAGGGCATCTGGAACCCCAGTGAGTTACCAGGACATGTAAGCGAGCATAGGACAGCTCTGTACCAGGGGATCCTGATGAGGTAAACCTAAGAATTGGATTAATGAGGGATTATATAGTGCCATGAGATGAGTGCAGGTTTTGAGTCATGATTTCTCAATATCAACTGCATGTAGCACAATATGTGGGGGCATACTGGTGTGAGCAGGGGGTTCCACTATCTAATAGTTCATGGTGCCATTTGCTTCTGTGGGGCCATTTGAGCAGCTATTATATCAGCTGGTTTTGCAGCCTGCTTTTCTTCCAAACTGTTTGTTAGGCAGACTTGTTTTCTATACACCAGTCCAAGCTGGTTCCAGAAGTTGGACTCAGGAAAGATGTTATTCTTCAAGTTCTGGAACTCCATTCTCATTTCTTTGGGATTTGGTAAGCTTTGGGCACCTTTTCTAGGATATGAAAAATCTGAATATTACAGTGACCACATGGGTTTGTGTGTTCTAAGTACTTGCAATGTCTCTGTTCACTGCCCTCCTTTTTACTCCTGGATTGCTTTAATTATCTATGTACCGATGATCTTGTCAGTGACTTTCATCAACCTAGCCTTGTTCTGAGATTTGCATCCAGCTGGCATCATGACTCTAGAAATGTCAGTTATTGCTTTCAACTGCTCCTTTAGCAGAGAGGTTATTGCCTATTTCAGTGAGTCCTAGACATCACAATACCATCTAAATATCTGTACAAATGAAGTATGCTCCAGATATTAATAGAAAGCACATCAGCATTCACTACCATATTTAGAATAAAAAATTAAGTGTTTTAGCAGTGATTGCAATGTGTCAAAAGCCCTATTTTCAGTTCACTCAAGTACTGAAAGAAGATATTAACAGTTTCCTGTTTGTTCAATCCTTGCTTTGTGGGGGTTCCTACTTTTCTTGTCCTCTCTTCCCTTTTCCAAACTTTAAGTCATATTTGAGACCAGGCTCTGACCTTCTAATAATTGATTCCTTTCTACTGAAGTCACTGTCAATGGAGGAAGAGGTGTCTCATCTTCCACATTTTGAAAAATGATAAAGGAAATGAATTTGAAAGACAGGATGGACTTGTGTTTAGATGAATATGTGATGCCAGGATGAGTCTAACCCTCAAGAGCCTGAAGAAAGTTACATCCACCCATCCTGGTTTTCTCTAAAAGAAACAAGCAAGCAGGCAAACAGACAAAACTAAAAAGATTATTTCTCTTTGCTGCTTAACATGGAATAAACCTAAGATGAGCTGTTTCAGGGTGTCCTCCTCCACAGCCTGGATCCTAAATAGCAGCAGGTCTCAAGATAGTAATGATAACTGTTATACTGAGTGTTGTATTCTTCACCCAGCATGGCATACAATGACTGAATTTCAGACAAGTATTATAATAGTATGTGATAAAAAAAACTAGAGCCTTTAAAGACAAATACAGACAGAAAACTGTCAAACTGGGAGTTAGAAGGATATTATAAAACTATGGAATATTAGAAAAGTGAAAACGCATCCAAAGAGAAAAGTGTAAATGTTACACACACTAGTGACACTGGTGAAGTCACAATGCTGGCAAATACCTGAAAGAGGGTTTTTATTTTCTTTTATTTATCTAGTTATTTTTGAGAGAGAGTCTCTCTCTGTAACCCAGGCTAGCCCTGAACGATTGTGTTGCCAAGTCTCTCTAGTGGTAATGTTACAGTAATGTATCATGATCATCTCCAGGATTTACAGACATCTGAAAATCCTAGGTATCTTATTAAACCATTCAGAAAGGTAACTTAGGCAAAGATCCAGCCAGAGCTCTGTCTTGATACTCCAGCCTGAGGATGGAGAGCAAGGGCTCAGCATTTCTGTTCCATCTCTGTATCTCCAGGAACTAGTCTCCTTTGATCTTTCTGGAGCCAGGGCCAGAAGGAAAGTGGAGGTCCTGAGGATCACAAAGCCTCTTGCCTACTCCCTGAATTAGTCAGAATCTTCTGCTTTAATGAAACTTTACATGACACAGCTGATCAGATCAAAGGTCTTACCTCCATGTACTCACCTGAACCTCTGGGTGCAGACAGGCTCTGGAGCAGCTCTGGGAAGGTGACACTTGTCAGGTCATATTTGTACTGTCAGGATTTGTGGGGCTCTTGGCTGACATCAGATATTGCAGACTTCAAGTTTCATGTGGTCACAGTGTCAGGGGAAGGAAGGCCTCTGCAGAGCCCCGGTCCCTGAAGTACAGCTTTCCTCTGTCTCCACAATTACTACATCTGTTTTGCTCAGCAGTTATTTCAAGCTTAATTATGGTTTAATTATTTTGACAAGGAAAACGAGAGAGGAGAAAATGAACAACTAACTTACGTTTCTGTGTACGGAGAGCCCTGCAACTTCTGACTGGTTTTCATCCTCTCAAAGTGCCAAGCTGTGACCTGGGCAGAATCTGCTTCTGACACATAGATCAGGTCTCTTGATTTTCTTTCTGAAATCCCTCATCACACAGGAGTAGAATAAATGAAGCAAAGCACTGCAGATGCTGCTTTCTGATCAAGTCCCAAGAATGGACCAGGACGATTTAGAGTCCTTTGTTCTACCTGTGCCTATTGGTAGTGAAAGAATTTTCTGTAAACGATTCTTTCATTCCTGCCCCTTAAGTACTTTAAATGTTATATGGGACTTACTCGAACCACAATACTAACTTTATTCTAAAAGTAATCTTTATTTACAAAACATTAAGGGTACCTTTTTAACTTAGCAGTGTCCAAGAGTGGTCCTTCTTTGTATTTTTCAAGTTAGTTCCTAGGAAGCCCTTCCTATCCCAAATGTCACATGATGTAAATAAAGGTGGGTTCGGGACTGAGTTTAAAAACAATGGTATCATCATTGTGTTCTTGAAAAAAAGCACCACGGGGTGTCCTTGTGAGATAAGTTCAGGCTCTTACTCCACGCACTGAATCGTCCATACATATAGGTGCAACTGGCACATAACAGAAGCTAAACATCCTTCTTTATAAATGAAATGACAGCTTTTGAAGAAACCAAACAGGATTCCTATTCTACCTATTGAAGGGTAAATTCAGAAACATGGTAATTAAGATATATTACATATGTCAGGGTAGATAGAAATTCAAAAATAAGAGTTATTGGCCAAATGGGCAGGATGGGAATCATAACAGCCCAGGCTGATGCCCGACTGTAGGTTGCTCCTCACAACTCACAGCTTAGCCCCACTGCTGAAGACATCATCTGCACAGATCATTAATATGGAGAGGTCAAGCTGCTGCCTATATAGAGGATTCACACCAATTTTCCAGCTTCTTTAATACAGGAATATACTCTATATGGTCTCAAAATAGAAATATAAACTCCAACCCAGCCACAAACTCTTTATCTGCAATGGTGTCTTGCCTGCAAAAAAATTCCAGGGCAATGGTGAAACAAAGATTGTAGCAGTAACCAATTGATAACTGATTTGGTTTAAGGTGCCCATTAGATGAAACCATGACCAAAACTGCTCAGGTGCCCAAGAACCTGAGAACAGATTGACCAGGGATCTAGAATAAAACTAAGTACTACTTGTCTAAGAAAAGAAAAAAATGTAGTAATAAAATTACTCCTAATGATATTCTATCGCATTCATAGATCGGTGTCTTGTCCAGACATCATCAGAAAAGCTTCCTCCTGCAACAGATGGGAACAAATACAGAGACCCACAGGCAGACAATACACAGAGAATGAGAGACCTTGGAACACTCAGCCCTTAAATGGGATGTCTCCATCAAATTCTTCCTTTCAAAGATCAGAGAATCCTGTAGAAGAGGAGGTGAAGGAATCATAGAGCCAAATGAATTACCCAAAGGAATTAGCCATCTCTTTCTCATTATTAATATCCTTATCTTCCCTAAGTATTTTATAGCTGTTCAGATTAATGTCAAAGTGACCCAGAATGGAATGGTGGAATCTTTCTGCCTCTGTAATGTTTCTTTATAGTATGTTTTGGGGACTCTGTACCATACTTACTCATTTAAATTTCCTTCTCCTAAAAGGCAGGTCTTGTACTCACAAACAACTTAATAGCTGTGATTTTGATATTAGTGCTACTCCTTTCTTTACAAAATGAAGCAGAAAGTCAACATATGACGAAGCCTTCCCTGGTGTCTGCCCCATTATTCTCACTCATCTCCTTCCATGAAGGTCCCCACTCTCTGATTTCATAGCTAATTTCAGGTCTTTTTTCAGGCACCACTTGTCACCCTCCAGAGGTAGTGGGACCTGGGAAAATGAGGTCATGCAACAGCAAACTATATTCAGAGCAGCAGTCAAGTTATACTCTGAGGGTAAGAAAGTTCATATGAGGTCAATCCATATACAATGGCAAAGACAAGCTGACCATGACAAAATCATGTTCATCACAGAAGCACACAAAGGATTTTTAAACATTTAAGTGATTATCAATAACAAGCAATAAGAGGCAATCAGAAATAAAGGCACTCCTTTCTGCTATGTCTGCACAGAGCATGGAAACCCATTCCAAGAAAACTTCTGTGATTTGCAGAAACCAAGAGAGAAGATTTTTGTCCTGTTTACTTGTAGTGTTTCCACAAGCACTCAGAATTCTCAAACTACTCCATTCCTGGGTCATGTTCTTAATGGAGGGAAGGGTTTGTTTGGTTGACACTTCCATATCACTGTTTATCATCAAGGCTTCAGGACAGGAACTCACCCAGTGCAGGAACCTAGAGGTACAAGCTGATGCAGAGGTTATGGAGGTGCGCTGCTTACTGGCTTGTTCACCATGGTTGCTCAGTTTACTTTTGTATAGAATCCATGACCATTTGTCAAAGAATGGTTGTAACATGATGGGCCAGCTTTAGGGATTTCTGTCCTGCCCAGTTCCCACAGCCAGCAAGTCTCAAAGAAAAATCACACAGATAGTCTGCATTAGATATAAACTGATTGGTCCATTAGCTCAGGCTTCTTATTAGCTCTTGTAGCTTATATTAACAAATTGTTCTTATTTATGTTAGCCACATGGTTTGGTACCTTTCTCAGCAGGGCAGCTCACATCCTCCTTCTTTGGTGGTCTGGGCTGGATTCACAGAGGGAGCTTCCTGCTTCCCAGAATACTCCTGTTCTCTTTGCTCAACCTCTTCCTGTGTGGTTTTCCTGCCTATACTTCCTGCCTGGACAATCAGCACTTATTTAAATTACGATTGACAGAATATAGCCTATTCTCATGCACCACTTCCCCTTCTTCTTCTTCTTCTTTTTTTTTTTTTTAGTGGTGCGGGAGAATTGTCTTTATTCTGTCAATCATGTTATAAATAAATGCTGATTGGCCAGGCAGGAAGTATAGCCAGTCAACCAGACAGGAAATAGAGGTGGGGCAATGAGAACAGGAGTATTCTGAGAAGAAGGAAGCTCTTTTCCCATTCCTGCACAGACCACAGAAGAAGCAAGATGTGACTTGTCCTGCTTAGAAAGGTACTGAGCCATGTGGCAAACATAGACTAGAATAATGGGCCAACATTAAGTTATAAGTGCTACTACAAAGCCTGAGCTAATAGGTTAATCGGTTTTATAACTTATGCAGACTCTCTGTGTGATTTTCTTTGGGGCTAACCGGCTGTGGAACCAGGCAGGACAGAAACCCCCACAAGCAGGCCCTCATGTTACAAATGGTACTACCATGAAAGGGATGGGAACTCCACCATCAATAAGTGATTCATAAAATACCCTACATTTGGATTTTATAGTGGTGTTTTCTCAATGGATCCTTTCTCCTTTCAGGTAATTCTAGCTTGTATCAAGTTGACAGAACTAGCCAGTCCATGGCCATTGGCCACCATGAAGCAGTGACTGTAGCCCACAGAATACCTTTGGCACAGTAGAGTGTTAGCCTTCCCTATGGTACTGGTAACGAGACAGTTAGAATCTCATGGGAATGTGGAGGCCATTTTCACAGTTTCACCTTAGATTCCAGTCTCCATTTCTTCCTGTCTTAGCTGCTAATTGACTTGGGGAGTGCATAGGAGGAAGAATCTTGATTGAGGCTTGGGACCTTTTTTCAAACAGTATTTTTGGAGGTTGTCACCAAAGTTGAAACAGAATTTCTGGTCATGCAGGAGCATGCCCTATAAATTACAGTGTAATCTGGTAACCCAAGTAAACCGGTCCACTCAACTCAGCTTATATGGAACCCATTCCTATCACAGTTTTTAACCTAACAGGGGTAAACAATTTTTTTATTGTCTTCCTAGGAAAAGTCACATGACAGAAAGAATTTGAAGGTGAAAACAGGCAAGCTCTGAGTAGTCACCCCTTCATATTCCTGGTTATAAGGAGGAACCAGCCACCAATAGGTTCACAAATGGAGGCAGTTTCTGAGGGCTGTAGGGTACACAAAACACTCTGAAGGCTCTATTGTCTGTTCTATCAGGTTTCACTTATTAGTAAAATTATGTAGTAATTTATATTTTTATATGCAACTGACTTATATCATTTAGCATTATGTCCCACAGGTCGATGCTAGTGATGTGAAATCTGTCCTGAAAGAAAATGATGAAGTCATTTATACTAATTCATGTGTCCAATCTCATGTGCTTTACCTGAAGAGCATAATTGAGTCTGATATCCAAGTTGCCCTTACTATCCTCTATTTATTTAGAATTTTAACCATATCTTAAATTTTAATGTATGTGCTAATCAATATTTTATTTTATATTTTTTCCAATATACTCTTTTTTTTTTATTTTTATTAAAGATTTCTGTCTCTTCCCCACCTCCGCCTCCCCCCTCCCTCCCCCTCCCCCAATCAAGTCCCCCGTCCCTCGTAAGCCCAAAGAGCAGTCAGGGTTGCCTGCCCTGTGGTAAGTCCAAGGTCCACCCACCTCCATCCAGGTCTAGTAAGGTGATCATCCAAACTGCCTAGGCTCCCACAAAGCCAATAGGTGCAGTAGGAACAAAAACCCATTGCCATTGTTCTTGAAGTCTCAGTAGTCCTCCTTGTCCACTATGTTCAGCAAGACCGGTTTTATCCCAGGCTTTTTCAGACCCAGGCCAGCTGGCCTTGGTGAGTTCCCAATAGGACATCCCCATTGTCTTATTGTGTGGGTGTACCTCTCGCGGTCCTGAGTTCCTTGCTCGTGCTCTCTCTCCTTCTGCTCCTGATTTGGACCTTGAGATTTCAGTCCGGTGCTCCAATGAGGGTCTCTGTCTCTGACTCTGTCTCCTTTCATCGCCTGATGAAGGTTAATATTCAGGAGGATGCCTATATGTTTTTCTTTGGGTTCTCCTTCTTATTTAGCTTCTCTTAGAACCTGAGTTATAGGCTCAATGTCCTTTATTTATGGCTAGAAACCAAATATGAGTGAGTACATCCCATGTTCCTCTTTTTGGGTCTGGCTTACCTCACTCAGGATTGTGTTTTCTATTTCCATCCATTTGCCTGCAAACTTCAAGAAGTCCTTGTTTTTTACTGCGGAGTAATACTCCAATATGTATATATTCCATACTTTCTTCATCCATTCTTCAATTGAAGGGCATCTAGGTTGTTTCCAGGTTCTGGCTATTACAAACAATGCTGCTATGAACATAGCAGAGCATATACTTTTGTTGTACGATAAGGCCTCTCTTGGGTATATTCCCAAGAGTGGTATTGCTGGGTCCAGGGGTAGGTTGATCCCGAATTTCCTGAGAAACCTCCACACTGCTTTCCAGAGTGGTTGCACAAGTTTGCATTCCCACCAGCAATGGATGAGTGTACCCCTTTCTCCACAACCTCTCCAGCAAAGGCTATCATTGGTGTTTTTGATTTTAGCCATTCTGACAGGTGTAAGATGATATCTTAAAGTTGTCTTGATTTGCATTTCCCTGATCGCCAAGGAAGTTGAGCATGACCTTAGGTGTCTTTTGGCCATTTGAACTTCTTCTGTTGAGAGATCTCTGTTCAGCTCAGTGCCCCATTTTCTGATTGGGTTGATTAGCCTTTTACGGTCTAGTTTCTTGAGTTCTTTATATATTTTGGAGATCAGACCTTTGTCCGTTGTGGGGTTGGTGATGATTTTCTCCCAGTCAGTGGGTTGCCTTTCTGTCTTAGCGACAGTGTCCTTTGCTTTACAGAAGCTTCTCAGTCTCAGGAGGTCCCATTTATTCAATGAGGCACTTACTGTCTGTGCTGCTGGGGTTATACGTAGGAAGTGGTCTCCTGTGCCCACATGCTGTAGAGTACTACCCACTTTCTCTTCTATCAGGTTCAGTGTGTTCGGGCTGATATTGAGGTCTTTAATCCACTTGGACTTGAGTTTTGTGCATGGTGATAGATATGGATCTATTTTCATTCTTCTACAGATTGACATCCAGTTTTGCCAGCACAATTTGTTGAAGATGCTCTCTTTTTTCCATTGTATACTTTTAGCTCCTTTATCGAAAATTAGGTGCTCATAGGTTTGTGGGTTAACGTCAGGGTCTTCTATTCGATTCCACTGGTCGACTTCTCTGTTTTTTATGCCAATACCAAGCTGTTTTCAATACTGTAGCTCTGTAATACAGTTTGAAGTCAGGGATGGTAATGCCTCCAGACGTTCCTTTATTGTATAAGATTGTTCTGGCTATCCTGGGTTTTTTGTTTTTCCATATAAAGTTGATTATTGTCTTCTCCAGATCTGTGAAGAATTTTGATGGGATTTTGATGGGGATTGCATTGAATCTATAGATTGCTTTTGGTAGAATTGCCATTTTTACTATGTTGATCCTCCCAATCCAAGAGCAAGGGAGGTCCTTCCATTTTCTGGTGTCCTCTTCTATTTCTTTCTTCAAAGACTTAAAGTTCTTGTTAAATATATCTTTCACTTCCTTGGTCAGGTTTACCCCAAGATATTTTATGCTCTTTGTGGCTATCGTGAAAGGTGATGCTTCTCTGATTTCCCTCTCGGTTTCTTTATCCTTAGTGTATATGAAGGCAACTGATTTTTTGGAGTTGATCTTGTATCCTGCCACATTACTAAAGGTGTTTATCAGCTGTAGGAGTTCTTTGCTAGAGTTTTTGGGGTCACTTATGTATACTATCATATCATCTGCAAATAACGACAGCTTAACTTCTTCCTTTCCAATACGGATCCTCTTGATCCCCTTATGTTGTCTTATTGCTATTGCTAGAACTTCAAGCACTATATTGAAGAGGTATGGAGAGAGTGGACATCCTTGTCTTGTTCCTGATTTTAGTGGGATGGCTTTGAGTTTTTCTCCGTTTAATTTAATGTTAGCTGTCGGCTTGCTGTAAATAGCTTTTATTATATTTAGGTATGACCCTTGTATCCCTAGCCTCTCCAATACCTTTATCATAAAGGGGTGTTGAATTTTGTCGAATGCTTTTTCAGCATCTAATGAAATGATCATATGGTTTTTTTCTTTCAGTTTATTTATATGGTGGATTACATTGATAGATTTGCGTATGTTGAACCAGCCCTGCATCTCTGGGATGAAGCCTACTTGATCATAATGGATAATATTTCTAATGTGTTCTTGAATTCGGTTTGCCAGTATTTTATTGAGAATTTTTGCGTCAATATTCATGAGTGAGATAGGCCTGTAATTCTCTTTCTTGGTTGGGTCTTTATGTGGTTTTGGTATCAGGGTAACTGTAGCTTCATAAAAGGAATTTGGCAATGACTTTTCTGTTTCTATATTGTGAAATACATTAAGGAGTATGGGTATTAGCTCTTCTTGGAAGTTCTGGTAGAACTCTGCATTGAAGCCATCTGGTCCTGGGCTTTTTTTGGAGGGGAGATTTTTGATAACAGCTTCTAGTTCTTCGCGACTAACCGGTCTGTTTAGATTGTTCACCTGGTCTTGGTTTAGCTTTGGTATTTGGTACTTATCTAAAAAAATGTCCATTTCTTTTGTATTTTCCAGCAATATACTCTTTTTTAAGGGAAAAATTCACAATAGCAGCTCTATATGCCACTCAGAGTCCAGATCATTCTTGTTCATGCTGTGTCAACACTCATGTATCTCCTGTCTGCTTTTTTTATTTTAAATTAAAGTTTTCATGGTGAGTTCAAATGTGTATGTCTCAGCATGAAAATGGAGGTCAGAAGACAGCATGTGGGAGTCAGTTTTTTTCATCAGAATTGATCAAATTGTCTGACCTTTCAGCAGGTGTTATTACCCACCAAGGCCTCTCTCCATAACCCTCTCTGTTCTTAGTGCTGAACACTGTCTCCATCATTCAAATTAAACACAACATTCTTCCTCAATGTTCTTACATCAATTCCTTTTATGTCAAATTATACAGACCAACTGAGAAGTGTTTGTTAGTCTCACCTTTCATGTCAGTTTGTGGAAAAACAGCTCTAACTAAAAAAAATTAGACTCAGAGAAGTAGCAAATTTTCCCTACAAACAAGTCACATTACACGAGGAATGTGAGATGGAGCTGGAGAGATGGTTAGGAGAATTGCTCTTCTTGCAGAGGACCCTGGTTCCTTACCCAGCACTCACATCTAGGACTCATGACTGCCTGTAGCTATAGCTGCCTGTGATCAGTGTCATCTTCTGGTCTGTGTAGGGACCGGTACAAATGTGACACACACTCACACACAGAGACACACAAATAAAAAAACTTTATATTAGAAGAACATGCGATTTAATAATTTTTAACACAATACAACAGACATCACTTAATTAAATGTTTTGTATATAAAGTGCAACCAAGCAAAACATAAGAATGTATACATCATGATAAAGTAGAGCCATGATGAACCCAAAATGTTTCAGGTGTTTAGTCAGATATGACAGAAAAATTTTACAAATAAGGCATAAAACAACCCCTAGTGAATTTATAATTTTATGGTCAATGATGACATCAATTATTATTTTTCAGAATGCATCTATCAGATTCTTAGAACCATGTCGATATTTTAGTGTGTGGATCTAAATTAAGAAATCAAGCAGTGAATCCTTCACTTAAATGGATGTAGAATCAGATCCTTTTGCAGCTCTTTGATGACAAACAGCTGGATAGTGTTGTGGAGAGCAACCAGGCATTAACAAAGGGCAGCTGCTAACAAGCCTCAGTCTGCTTTAGTCACACTGCTTATTAATCTTGCAAATTGGCAATTCCACATTGTTAATCAACATACAAAATATAAATGGATAAAATGAAGCTTTACCATGTATTCCTTATCCAGTTAATTTCATATGGATAATCTTAATTCCTGCAGAGAACCTTCGTGTATATAAGACCACAGAAACATTTCAGTGCTTTAAAGTTCTGTCACTGGTGCATTGAGATTCCAGGAAGTAGACATAGTTCATATCATTTTTCACAATTATGTAAAATGTTTTCTACAGATGGAAACATGCAGACACTTTGAAGAACCTCAAAACTTCATCATAGCTAAACTAACATTTAGCAAGTACAGCAGCAGGGACAAGATATGGATTTCTTTGAATAACATGATTAAATCACTATGAAATTGACAAAATTTGCCAAATTTGATCTAGAAATTCCCCTCTGTATTCTGTGAATATGGTTTATTACCATTGGTTAAAAAAGAAGCTTCTTTGTTCAATGGCAGGGCAGAATAAAGCTAGACAAGAAAACTAAACTGAACAAAGGAAGAAAGAAGGCAGAGTCAGGTAGTTGCTATGTCAATTTTGTTATATGTATATGCATATTTCTAATCTTGATTAAGGTATTGTGATTGTATAGTTCATTTAAAGTTTAAAAATGTAATGTATAATTAGGAAATATAGGTTGTTAGTTTATAATAGTCAAGCTTGTAGTCATGTTAGTTAGATTTTCTGGATATATAGAGATATATTCAGTTAAATAGACATTCTTCATATCTTTCAAAGACTACAGAATATGGAGGAGAAAGACACCATTAGCGTACTAGAAGGCCACACACACCCTCATGGTGATTGATAGAAATGGATTAAAGTAAGAGCTAGTTGGAAATCCATCTGAGCAATCAGGGAAACAGTGTTGCAATTAGTATAATTTCTGTGTGATTATTTCGGTCTGAGCAGCCAGAAAACCAAGGCAGTGTCCTTTTACACAAATTCATCTGTGTGCTTCCAGTAACGGTAATAGGAAAATCAGTTTTACAAAATATAAATACGACCTTTCTCTCTGTGCTGGAGGCATGGCTCAGTAGTTGAGAGCACTAGCTTGTCTTCTAAAGGACCAGGTTCGATTCCTAGCAACCACAAATGGTGAAGAACAAACTAACTCCAGTCAGTCACAGGACATTTGACAATCTCTTCTACCCTTACAGGCACCAGGCACTGATGTGCTCAGGCACACAAGGACATAACGCTGGTAAATTATCAGTACACAATAAAGATATAGGAAGCTTTAAAAATCATTACCAAAAAAAGGAAAAGTGGAGAATAAGGTTTCACTTATCACTTATCTTTCTCAGCATAAGGTTAAGTCACCAGAAAGACTGATTGAGAAGAGACACATACTTACACTGATTTGAGAGAATTTTGTCTTACCTATGATATTACGTAACTGAGAGCTCTTTCACATTATTTAATAGAAAAATGAAAGAGATACTTTCTCAATTTTTCCCACTGAGCATGCCAACACTCAGGCAGAAGTCCTTCCCTGTGAATCAACACAACAGGGCTAAAAGTTGCATAACCAAGGGTTAAAAATTCTTGAATATTTCCTATCAAGGGTATCTTTGCTAAAGAGAGACTTAAAAATAGAGAAAAAGCGCAGTCAGTCCAATAGAAAAAAACAAAACAGAGCATCAGAAAGAGGACACTCTGAGCAGCTCTCAGCTCAGGGGGAGTTCTGTAGAGAAGCTTGGAGTTCTGGAGGTGG
>JABTXL010019077.1:0-16287 GCA_025134845.1 Neodon shergylaensis
GGTGTTGCACGGGTGTGGAGGTGTGTGCATGGGTGTGGAGGCGTGTGCACAGGTGTGGAGGCGTGTGGGGAGGATTAACAAGCACTTTATTGAGTAAGCTATCTCCCTGGTCCACACCCATGTGTTTTTTAAGCGTAAAGCCTTCCAGAGGCTCTCTTTCTTCCTTCTTGCCCACCCATTTGTAGATGAACTAATCTTTAGGAAATGGTTCTTGATATGTTATCCAGGCTGTCTCTGAGCTGCTGCACTCAGGAGATTCTGGAGTGGCTTGGACGCATTGGCTTTTGTCTCTAGACTGTCCCTTGTCTCCTGAGCTTCACATCCAACCTCTGGTAGGATGTAGCCACCCGGATACCAGTCTGGAGCTTCTTAAGTTAGGTGAGTTCTCCTTTCCTGACTGCTGCCCCGTGGATGGTGGCTGTCACCCCAGTGTCGTAAGCCCAATCTCTAGGCTCATGCTACCTTCTCAAGGGCTTCCCATTACCCTCCATCCCATTGTGTTTGCCTTTGGGACATACCCGAGGTGGCCTTGGGTGAGGGGACTAGTGATAACTAGTAATAGAACTCACCATCCTGTTACTCTTCATCTTTCAGCTTCGTTTATTGTCTCCCAGTATTCCAAGCACAGTTCAGGCGTGATGTGGCACCCTTCCTTCCATATTTTAGCATGCACCTTCAAAGAGTTAGACGAATTTTCCTGCGTTATCATATCGCTATCAAAGCTAGAAAATTTTATTTTATTTTTTTTTGCATTGATAGAGATGGAACCCAGGGCCCTGAACATGATAAATACGTGGTCACCACTGAGAGCCTCCCCCCCCCCCCGCCGCCCCGCTCCAAGCCTGATGAACTGCTGATGGCTAATTCTCACTCCCCATCCCTGAAGCTGAGAGTCTCCCTTTTATTCAGCAAGGTTACCTTGGAGAATCCTACTCACCTTGGAGTCCACTCTCCCCCAGAGCTCTTGTGGCTCACCAGGAGTTTCTGCCCTCCTTCAGTGTGCATCGAACACGGCAGAGGACAGACCAACTCTCTTTCTGTCCTTGCTGCCCTGTGCCCAGTACAGGCCTGGCTTCTGGTAGAAGCACAATAAGAAAAGCCATGAATACTCTTTTCTAAGGCATCTTGACTTCTCCTCCATATCCTGCGGTGATGAGGGAGAGCCAGGTCTCTAATGTGCTTGGTGTACTCTTTTGGGAGGACGTAATTCTGGCCACTGCTTCTCGGCCCAGCCAGCCCAGCCCAGCCCAGCCTTATCTTTGCATTTTCCTTTCCAGTGGGTTTACGTTGTGTGGGAAGTGAAGTGAGCCCTGAGTCAATGTGTCAGGGCAGATGAAGTCCCGAGGAATGTGACCACACTGTATTATAGACTCCAGTGCCACAGACCCAGAGGAATCAGCAAAGCTTCTCCCGGTCTCCTCGGGTTCCTGTGTGGATGCTGACTGAGTTCACAGAAGGCATCAGACAGCAGCTTCCTCCTGCCTTCTCCTGTCACTGTTCAGTAAACACAGTAAATGTGTGGAGTGCTTCTCCTTCAGAAAGCACACATGCTCCACCCGGTGCCGGCTTCTCTGTCCATGTGCCTGTATACTTTCTTCATCCCTCACCAGCCCAGTCAGCTCTCCAGGGCTCGCTCTGTGCTGGATGAGGCAGCATTGTCAGGGGCTTCATTATGACACTTCTTTCTCTTTTTTTTTTTTTTTTTTTTTTTTTTTTTTTTTTTTTTTTTTTTTTTGAGACAGGGTTTCTCTGTGTAGTTCTGGCTGTCTTGAACTCATGCTGTAGGCAAGGCTGCCGTTGAACTCTCAGAGATCCGTCTATCTCTGCCTGCCAAGTGCGGGTCCACTACCCCGCCTGGCTTTATGACATTCCCATACAGGACTATTTACTCCTGCTATCCCCTCTCTTTTATTCTTAATTTTATTGATGTTTTTGCCTGTACATATGTCTGTGTGAGGGTGGGAGCTCCTGGAGTTACAGACAGTTGTGAGCTGTCATGTGGGTGCTGGGAATTGAACCTGGGTCCTCTGGAAGCGCAGTCCGTGCTCTTAGACACCAAACCATCTCTCTGGCCCCCTGTTATTCCCTTTTAGTCATCCTCTGTTTTCTTTTCCCTTCCACATCCCTAACAATAATCCTGCATTTACTACCATCTCCTCTTAAAAATACAGACTCCACCTAAGAGAAAACACGCGATGCCTGTCTTTGCGAGACCTCCAGGTCTGTCTCTTTTCATGCATGTTACTTTTCTCTGTATGCGCAGCATATGTCTATGTACAGTGCGATGTGAGGTGAGGAAAGGACGCCTTATTTTAAGGTGTGTTACATTTGTTTATGCTGTGGAAAGATGTGTTGTACTCTTTTACGATTGTATTTGTTTCACTCTGTGAAGCTGTGTTACTTTGCCTGCCTAAAACACCTGATTGATTTAATAAAGAGCTGGATGGCCAATAGCAAGGCAGGGAAAAGTTAGTTGGAGCTGGCAAGGAAAGAGAATGAATATGGGAAATCGGGGAAGATGAAAGATTGAGGAGCGGGAACAGGGAGCAGGGAGCACTCCAGGGGCCAGCCACCCAGCTACGCAGCAAGCCTTGGGGTAAGAAGAAAAGAAAAATATACAGGATAAAGATAAAAGTCCAAAAACAAAAGATAGATGGAAGCCAGGCGGTGGTGGCGCACGCCTTTAATCCCAGCACTCGGGAGGCAGAGGCAGGCGGATCTCTGTGAGTTCAAGGCCAGCCTGGTCTACAAGAGCTAGTTCCAGGACAGGAACCAAAAGCTATGGAGAAACTGTCTTGAAAATCCAAAAAAAAAAAAAAAAGATAGATGGAATAATTTAAGAAATTCAAAATCATCCTGAACAATTTAGTGAGATACACGTACACACACACACACACACACACACGCACACACACACGAGCTAGAAACAAGTCAAGCTAAGGCCAGGCATTCATAAGAAAGAATAATGAGTTGTTGTATATTTATTTGGGAGTTGAGTTGTGGGTCTCCAAAGTGTTAAATATAAAGAATTAAAAAAACCAAAAACCAAAAAACTACATTTTGGTGCCCAACGTGGGACCTGAGAAAGCCTTGAGTTCTAATTCTTTCTTTCTCCCTTCCTTCCTTAACCTTCTTTCCCTTCCCCCTCCCTCCCTTCCTTCTTTGTTTTTCAAGATAAGGTTTCTCAGTAGCTTTGGAGCCTGTTTTGTTGTTGTTGTTGTTTTTATTTTCGAGACAGGGTTTTTCTTTCTTTTTTTTTTTGGATTTTCCGAGACAGGGTTTCTCCGTAGTTTTTGGTTCCTGTCCTGGAACCAGCTCTTGTAGACCAGGCTGGCCTCGAACTTACAGAGATCCGCCTGCCTCTGCCTCCCGAGTGCTGGGATAAGGGCGTAATTAAAGCTTTCCCATTTTCTGATGAGAAGAGGAACAAGAGGGGGAAGTTTATTCGACAACCGCCTTGCTAGCCTTGGTGCCCTTTCTCACGTCTCCTTCAACCACTGGCTGACTCAGGAGCTAGGGAGCGCAGACTTTATTAATCTTTTCGCAGAAGGAGGGCCCACGTGTTGTAATTGACTTGTGGACCGGCTCAAGACAAGGGCTTCCTCCGGTTTCCTCAGCCCAGGAGTCCCAGAAAATGGAGAAGTTGGGACCAGAACACCCTAGCCTAGAATGCTGGGAGACTGCTGGGACGTGAAGCCAGGGGCTTTCTGGAAGTATTTACTCTCGCCCCACCCAATGCACCGCTCTCCGCGGGCTCGGGGATGGGGGCGGGGGTCGAACCGGGACGGAGCGGGAGGTGCGTGGCTCTCGTGACACTCTCGGTGGGGGTGGCAGTCGGCCGAAGGCCATTTTGACACTTGGCCTCGTCTCTGCCCCTGGGCAACTCTGGGCGGCCCCTCCGCCCTCTGGGGGCCCCGGGAAGCCTGGGGTCCGGCGTCCGGTTCGGGCTTTCCCGGTAGGGGCCACGTGGCCTGTCCGGGCGGGGGGCTCGCCTCCCCCTCGCCCGCCAGCCCCGGTGACTCAGGCCGCAGCTGTTCCCGCGTCACGAGGGAGGCTGGCGGCCGCCCCGCGGGGGAGGGGGCTGGCTGGAGCCGGGGCGGGGCCGCGCGGCAGGCGGGGCGCGAGCGGGGGGCGCAGGCGGGGAGACGGCGGCTGACCCGCGGCCGGAGAGCATCGCGCGACGTCGGGGAGCGCAGGTGAGGCCGGGGCCGCTCGGGGACGCCCCGGGGGGACGCGCGCCCAGACGCCCGCGAGCCGCCGGCTGCTCGCCCGGGCCCTCGAGCAACTTTGCCTCGAAGTTGGCGACGCCCGCGGGGCGCCTGGAGCGCCGCCCCCGGGGGAGGGGAGGCCCTGGCGGCTCCGGGGTCGCGGCCTGCCGAGCGCAGGCTTCGGCACTGGGCGGCGGCCGGCGGGGGTCGCAGTCCGGATCCGGCGCAGGAAGGACCGGCTGCGGTGCGGCGCGCGGCCGCCGGGGTCGAGGTCTGCACGGTGCCCGGCCTCGCCCTCCGTGCGTTCCGGGATCCCGAGGTCCCGCTCGCTGCGCGCCCCCCACCCCTGTGCGGCCGCCGCGCGGAGGGGACAGGGAGACGTGGATCTGAGCGCGGGTTTCCGGGTGGGAAGGGCCGCGGTGGGGGCCGCGCAGGGAAGGCTGCGAGGGCCGGCGGGGAGCTGCCGAGCCGGTGCCCCCTCGGCCTGATCCGATCCCTGTGCTTTCCGCGGCTCCAGGCCCAGCAGCCATGGCGGTGGAAGGAGGAATGAAGTGTGTCAAGTTCTTGCTCTACGTTCTTCTGCTGGCCTTCTGCGTGAGTAGTGGGGGCAGAGGGACGGGGTGCGGGGAGGCTTGGCGCGGGAGCCATGAGGGGTGAGGGACCCAGGAATGGAGGCAGCTGGAGGCCAGATGTGGAAGGAAAGCCCGAAGAAACGGCCCAGGGCAGAACGCACCCCTTTCCCGCTGGCTTTCTGGCACCTCGGAGGAGAGTTTGGACAGAGAATGGCCACCCTAGATGGGCAGCACCCCCGCTCAACCCCCTCCTGGCCCTTCCTGTCTGGTGACCCAACCATTTGTGATATGGGGTAGTGGGGCAACCTGCCAACGGTCTGATGGTATCGCCACGGTGCTACCCCGATCCCCACCCTGTGTATTCATCTCTCTTCTCTACCCTCTAATGGAGGTGGGGGAAAGGAAAGGCTCAGCCCACTTTCTTTTGCTCCTGGCTTGAGAAGCTAGTGTTTGTTCAGAGTGGGGTCACTCTTACCCCCCTCTTTCTCCCCGGCCTAGCTGGCCCTAGGACCTTAGTCACTGGAGTGAGGGGGCAGTTCTGGAGAGAGTCTACCTGAGAGCCCCTCCCCCCCCCCGTGTGAAGAGCCTTTTACAGGAAAGCGTGACACCTGATCCCCCCTCCCCGAGTGTCTTGAACAACTTCCCAGCCTGTGGGGCACAGATGGGCAGACTGCCTTCTTTACAGTCAGGGCTCCCTGGAGGTGTTACAGTCTGCTTTCTGGGACAGGCGGTGGTGGTTCACGCCTTTAATCCCAGCACTGGGGACGCAGAGGCAGGTGGATCTCTGATTTCGAGGCGAACATGGTCTACAGAGCGAGTTCCAGGGCTAACAGAACTGTTACACAAAGAAACCCTGTTTCTAAAACAAAACAAAACAAAACAAAAACAAACAAAAATCTGTTTTCTGGGTGGAGATCAGGTGTGAGGGTGAGGATCTGACCAAACCCACCTTCCCCCCCCCCCCCCCAGGCCTGTGCCGTGGGATTGATTGCCGTTGGTGTGGCAGCTCAGGTTTTCTTGAATCAGACCATCAGCCAGGAGACCACGCCAGCCTCCCTGTTGCCTGTGGTCATCATTGCAGTGGGCGCCTTCCTCTTCCTGGTGGCCTTTGTGGGCTGCTGTGGGGCCTGCAAGGAGAACTCTTGTCTTATGATTACAGTGAGTGAAGGGGGACAGCGTGACTCCTGTGACGGCCGGAGGGCATTTTTGTGGTGAGGTGGGCGGGTGGGTGATGAGCACCAGGAATTGACTGGGTCAGAACAAGCCTCTTAGATCCAGACGTCAAACCCCACGCCTGCCCTGTGCTTCTGCAGTTCGCCGTCTTCCTGTCTCTCATCGTGCTTGTGGAGGTGGCTGTGGCCATTGCTGGCTACGTGTTCAGAGACAAGGTAAGCAGGGAACAGGGGAGCCCTGGCTCGGGTCACCCTGGACTCTAGGGCCTGAATTCTCTCTCCAACATGCTTTCCTACTCGTAGGTGGAGTCAGAGTTCAGTAAGAGCTTCCAGAAGCAGATGCAGAATTACCTGAAAGACAACAGAACAGCCTTGGTTCTGGACGGGTGGCAGCAGCGAGTGAGTGGGAAGGCCGGGGAGAGGGACAGTGGGGATGGAAGGTTTTCATCTCTGGCTTGATTGAGCAGCTTTCCTCCCTCTCTTCCTCATTCTCCTAGTTTAACTGCTGTGGGGCTAATAACTACACAGACTGGGAGACTGTCCCTGGGATGGCCAAGGACCGAGTCCCCGATTCCTGCTGCGTCAACGTCACTGTGGGCTGTGGGACTGACTTCAAGTTACCCACGATCCATACTCAGGTAGGGAGAAGACATTAGACCGGGGAAACTTGGGAAATGTTTCAGGAGGCAGGAGAGAGGCTAACGGGATCAGGGTTGGGGCTGAGCTCCAGGGAGGAGAGGGCTGGGAGATGGAATAGCAGGGGAGGTAGGACGTCCCTTTCTCTTGGATTTCATGCTCGCTTTTCCCTCAGGGCTGCGTCCAGAGCATGGGGGCCGACCTGAGGAAGAATATATTGCTGGTGGCTGCGGCAGCCCTGGGCATTGCTTTTGTGGAGGTGAGGAACGCGTGCAGGGCATCTGGGGAGCCTGGGCAGAGCGGCCCTGCCTCCTCCCCACCCTCATCTCCATCTTTCCTTTAGGTCCTGGGAATCATCTTCTCCTGCTGTCTGGTCAAAAGTATCCGAAGTGGCTATGAAGTAATGTAGGGGGGGAGAGTCCTGATCTCTTCTGTCTTTTCATCTAAGGGAGTGGATTCTCCAGGTTTTTTCAATTAAACGGATTATTTTTTCAGACCTGAAAAGGAGATGTTCTCAGTTTATCTTAGAATGAAGGATGGCCCCTTCCTTTTCCTTCTCCCAGTTCCTGCCCAGGGAATAGGCAGGCATATTTAGGGGGGTTTTGGGAAAGGAGTCTTTTGTTAGTGTTGGCTGGTTTGGCCATGGGAGAAGTGGGGACCAGAGGAGGAGGTGCCAGTGTTCCTTCTCTGAGCCCTGTTTTGTGTTGTCTGCTGGGTCTTCAGTGTTCCTAGAGCATTTACAAGGCCATATCCTGCATAAGACCAAGGGATTTTTCCACACAAGGCCTACATGGTAAAGCCTGGCCCATGTCTATTTTGGACAACTCTTGGCCTTCTGATGCCTTGAGGGCCAGCAGACTCCTCCTTCTCAGTTCTTGAGGAGGCCTGGCTCCTTTTTCGAATGGTTAAGTTGCTTGAGACCTATGCAGCCAGTGTCTTGATTCTTGCATTAGATAATAGGAGAATTTAAGTATTTCCTTCTTCCGGCTCAGAGCATTTTCATCACCTGCCCTTCTGTCCAGCAAACATGAGATAATGCCCTGCCGTGCAAATAAATGCTCACTACTCCACGCAGAAAAATCGGACAAAAGTGCCCTCTTGTGGCCGTCTCTCCAAGTGCAGCTCCAAAAAGCCTCTCTAAGTGGAAGGTAGTTCCTTACACCCCCCAGTGGACAACAGAAGTTTTGCAGGCAGAAAGAGTACCCGCTCTAGGCAGTTGAGGGATTTTAGACAGGCTCCCACGAGTACCTTCACCTCTGTCCACCTACTTTTTCTTTTAAAACAATAAATATTTATTGAGAGTCAACTTCGTGCCAGGAACCAGGCAGCACCAGAGTGGAGACAGAAATACATGATTTTGTAAACCCGCCCAGCGGGTCAGTTATTCCAGGGTCCCGAAGAGGCACTATCTGAAAAAGACATGGGCGGGAGAGAGGAACGAGGCCAAGCAAAATTCTCTTGTCAAAGCCTCACTTTATTTGTGAAATGATTGTGGTTTATATAGCCCTTGAATGAGGAATTTGGCTTGGGATGGGGGCAGGGGCATGGCAAGGGCAGGAAGGGATCTTGCCGGGGCAGCAATGGTCACGAGTGGACTCTTGGTCACGAGTAGACACACCTAGTGTTCTTTATGCAAGCGGAATCGTTCCTTTTGTGATTCCAACCACAAACAATTCCCTAGATAATTGGAATGTGGGGCGGGTTCCACTAACAGATATCTCTCAAGATAGTTGGGTGTGGGGTGAGCTCTGCCAACAAACAGTTCTCAATACAGTTGGGGTGTGGGGCTCTCCGCAAACATCCCCAGGACAATGGTCCCTACTATACTTTTTGGGAAAATGGCTCCTGACATGTTTTGCCCTTCACAGTCAGCCCTTTGCTGGAAAGTTGGAATCAGGAGATTGACTGGGCAGGCCGGGGAAGGACCCGGGTGAGCACAGCGTCCACCAGGCTGGCCGGAAGGTAGGAGGCGGGCAGCCAGAGCAGCTTGGCATCCCAGCCCGGGCTGTAGCGGGTTCGGGGGTGACGAGCAGTCAGGGCATGCTCCAGGCAGCTGGTCACCTTCGCCAGGTCTGGGTCACAGATCAGGTTCATGACGCCGCGCTGCACTTGCAGATCTGTATCTTGGAAGATGCCCATAGTTAGTGTGCGCGTGCTCCTTCCCTCCCCGCCATCCCTCTTAGGCTGTCTTATAGATCACCTGGGCTGGCTGCCCAGTTTGGGAAGCGATACCACCTCCCTCTGCCTGTCATTTTCCTCCCTAACGAGGCCTGACCTTCCTGGCCCTCTTTTTCCCACCGTGCACTCAATATGGGCCCAGCTACTCACAAGAAGTGAGGAAGGTTTCCCCGTAGTGGGCCCGTGTCGCGGGTGGTAGCCGGGCCCAGCAAGCCTTCAGCGTGTTTTCCAGACTCTCCAGGCTGGTCACAGGGGTTCGGAAGAAGCCAGGTTCCACGATGGAGACTTGTACTCCAAATGGAGCCACGTCCCGCCTGGAGGGTGGGCAGAGGGGTCCCACGAGTGAGGGGTCTGAGGTGTGACAGTGTAGGGACGCGCATCCTGACGGGAAAGGCTGTTGCTGGTGGGCCTGGGATGGGGAGTATGGGGAGCTTCTTGTTTTTCTCCCTGGCACTGAGGATAAACCCCGGGCCAGTGTATGGTGGACCAGAAACTGCTCCTCACCATCACCAGCCCAGGGCTGGCATCTTTCACTTTTTCCTTAGTCTCTTTTTAAAGCCTATTGATTATTTATGTGCGTTGCATGACTTCATGGTCATGCAGGAGCCTTCACTCGTCAGAACGTGTCAGGTCCCTTGCAGCTGGAGTTACAGGCTGTCGTGAGCCACCTTGTGGGTGCTGGGGGAGTTACAGGCTGCTGTGAACCACCCACCATGTAGGTGCTGGGGACCAGTGTGGTCCTCTGCAAGAGCAGATTTTAATCCCTCTTATCCTTCGAGTCATCTCCCTGACCCCTTGTTTTTGTGTTTTGAGACAGAGTCTCACGTAGCCCAGGCTAGCATTGAACTGGTAACTTCTCTCTCTGCCTTCCATGGATTGGGATTACAGGTGTGAGCTGTTATGTTAGCTGGATATTTCTCTCTCATTTTTTAAAATTTATTTTATGAGACAGGGTCTCACTGTGTAGTCTAGGCTAATCTTTTGTGTATGTGTGTATGCCACTGTCCATGTCTGGATGTCACAGGACAGCTTGGTTTCTTCTACCATGGATGTCCACTACACTCAGGATGTCCGGCTTGTAAGGAAGCGCTCAGCCATTTTGCTGGCTTGAAAGAAATTTCTTTTTTAATATTTATTTATTATGCATACAATATTCTGTCTGAGTGTATGCTTGAAGGCCAGAAGAGGGCACCAGACCTCATTACAGATGGCTGTGAGCCACCATGCGGTTGCTGGGAATTGAACTCAGGACCTTTGGAAGAGCAGGCAATGCTCTTAACCACTGAGCCATCTCTCCAGCCCCAGAAAATTTTTTTTTTGAGATAGGTTTTCATGTAGCTTGAATTTTCTATGTAGCAGAAGTTGGCCTGGAAAATGCTAGGATTACAAGCCTATATCATTGTGCCGGGGGGGGGGGAGGGAGTGTTTTGTGGCCCAGGCTGGCCTCAGTCCCCTGCCTCAGCTTCCCTAGTCTTCGAATTATGGGTGGGTCTCATGAAGCACACCTCTATTATGTATTTTCTCCTGTTAACTAGATTGATTAATGGTTAGCAAGCTGTATTTCCTTTACTTTCGTGGTGGTAGGTGCTTGGGATCAAGCCTAAAGCTTCAGGCTGCTAATGTAGTCCAGATTAACTCTGAATTCAGGATCCTTCTGTTCCTGTCTTCAAAGATTCATGTACATGTGTGTGTGTACACATGTGTGAACATGTGTGAGTGTGTGCACGTGTGAATGTATGTGCACATGTGTGAGTATATATGCACATATGCATGAAGGTCAGGAGAGGGCATCATGTTACGTGGGTATGGGTTCTCATGATCACCCAGCGATCATAACTGGGGAGCCTCTCCCCACCCCATCCCTTACTTTTTCTTGATAGTAATGACATACTACAGGCCAGACAAAATTAGTGTTTTTATTTATTTTGCTACAGGGTTTTACCATGTAGCCCTGGCTGGACCGGAACTCATTATGTAGACCAGGTTAGACCAGGTTGGTCTCAAACTCAGGGATACTCTTGCCTCTGCCCTGAGTGCTGGGATTAAAAGGTGTATGCCACAATATCTGGCAAAATTAATGTACTAATATAACCATTTACAATGTAACTATTTAAATATATAAAACCATTATTAGCCTGAAGGCAGCTGAGCCCATGTGGTTGATAACTGCAGGCTGTCAGTTCTTGATCTAGAGCCTTGTAAGATTGAGTCCTGAGTATTGGGTGTGAGGACTCTAGACTGGAATTAGCTGGCAGGTGACTTGATAGTTCAGGTAGGGGTGCATCCTTGCCGCCCTGTTCTGGCCTGGGCTGAGACCCAAGTGTATCTGTGTTCCGTGATGCTGACTGGAAGAACAGGCCAGGGGACAGAGGCAATGAAGTTATCTGTCGGGAACGGTGATGAAGGCAGCCTTCCTGACTCAGACTCTCCTGCTCCCATGGTCGTCTTAGCTCCTTACGGCCCCACCGACTTTGAACATTGTTGTTCAGATGTTATGGGAGGTCCGAAGTGAAGGCTGTGTCTGTGAGCCCAGCACTTGCAGGCCAGTCTAGGCTACAAAGTGATACCCTATCTCAAGAATAAAAGGAAAAAGGACAGGAGAACTGGCTCAGCGGTTAAGAGCATTAGCTGCTCTTCCAGAGGACCCAGGTTCAAGTCCCAGCATCCACATGGCTGCTCACCACTGTCTGTAACTCCAGTTCCAGGGGATCTGACACCTTCATATAAGACATACATGCAGGCCAAACACCAATACACGTTAAAAAAAAAAAGGACCTCCTAGTCTATAGTAGACCTGTCTCAAAACTGAAGGGCAGACCTGGCCTAGGGGCGTGTCTCAACACTCCTACTGTAGCCCACAGTAATAGCTATTCATACAGAATGGGAGAGAGGATGGAAAGAAAAAATCCCCGAGTTTTTCTGTTAATAGTGATATGAGGAGCCAGGTGATGGTGGCACCTTTAATCCTAGCACCCGGGAGGCAGAGGCAGGAGGATATCTGTGAGTTTGAGGCCAGCCTGGTCTGCAGAGCGAGTTCCAGGACAGGCTCCAGAGGTACACAGAGAAACCCTGTCTCGAAAAACAAAAAACAAACAACATAAATAGTGATGTGAGGACTGGTGGGATGACTCATCTAGGAGGAAGGGCTCCTGCCTCGCCACCTCAGAACAGATTCCCATGGGTTTACTTTGAAATGCATGCCATGGCACCAGTACATTCATGTACATGCGTACACACAATAAATATGTATGTGCGTCTGTTTTCTGTGTGTGAATATATATATATATGTAAGTAAATGCCATTTAAAAATAAATGACAAAAGGTTTCCCCAACATCTAAGGCACTGATGGGTTCTAGTACATACCCCACTTTGCTCTGAACCCCCATGAGGCAAGTCTCACTCTGACTTAACAGATTTGGAAGAAAAAAACCAAACATAAAGAAATAACCTCGTTAGGTGTGTGGCGGCTCACATCTGTAATGCCAGTGCTCAAGAGGCTGAGTAGGAGGATTGCTAAGAATTTGGGGTCAGCCTGGACTACAGAGTGCAACCCTGACTCAAAAAACAAGTAGATCGGGCAGTGGTGGTGCACGCCTTTAATTCCAGCACTTGGGAGGCAAAAAAGGCAGATCTTGGTGAGTTTGGGGCCAGCCTGGTCTACAAAGCGAGTTCCAGGACAACCAGGGCTGTACAGACAAACCCTGTCTCGAAAAACTGCAGGAAAAAAAGAAAAAGAAACCAAAAGTCCCTGCTTGGTGTGGTGTGCTCACACACCTTTAAGCTTAGCACTAGGAGGCAGAGGGGCAGAGGCAGGCTGATTTCTGTGAGTCCCAGCTCAGTCAGGATGGCACAGTGAGACTTGTCTCAAGTAACAGACACAAGTGTAAGCTATTTAAAGACATAGCTTGTAGGTGATAAAGCCTGGGGTTTCAGCTCTCTATAGACCTGTCTCCTCTTCCTGTTCTGGCCTGTGCCAGCATCCAGTGTACCTGTTAGTAAGATCCCCGTCCCTCTCCAGGCTGGGCTGGAGCTCTGCACCCTCACCTCAGGCTGTCCGAGAAGGCCTCCAGGCCAAACTTGGAAACACAGTAGCCCCCGCCATTGGCTGCTAGACGACCTAGGACGCTGGTGATGTTGACCACCCGGCCCCGGGCCTGCTGTAGCAGAGGCAGCAGGGCAAGGGTGACCCCGATGGGACCCAGTGTGTTCACATTCAGCACACACTGGAAATCATCCTTTGTCAGCCATGGTGTAGGCCCGATGACACCAGCCACGCCAGCGTTATTCACCAGACCAAAAAGCCCTGTGGGGGAAAATGACAGACACAGGCTGGGGTTCTGGGAAGGTTTCCTTCCTGGGAGAATTTGAACCCCATTGCTCCCCACAGCCCCAGTGACTCCTGGGATTACTGTAGAGACCAGGTTCCCGGGGGCTCCACTACTCACCAGTTTCTCCGACGTGTGTCTTTACCCACTTGGCAACCTGCTGGACGTTCTGGGGATCGGTGACGTCCAGCAGTGTTGTGTGGAGGCGGGAGGAGGCCATCTGCTGTAGGTCTTCTGCCCCAGAGGGGGTCAGGCAGCTGGCCAGGACTTGGAAGCCTTTCTGGTCAAGTTGCAGTGCCAGAAGGCGCCCAAAGCCCGAGTCACAGCCAGTGATGAAGATGAAAGCATTGCTGGCAGGCAGTCTCTGCCGGTCTCTGAGCAACCACAGCACTGCCCACAGCAAGGCACCCAGGAGCAGAGGCAGCCACATGGTTAGATACGGTGCCCTGCAGATGGCAGCCTAGACTGGGCGGGAAAGCTTGTCATTCCCTCTGCCCCTTCAGCCCTGGCCCCTACCGTCTACTTCGCTGGAAATGTCTGGTCTGAGCAGACAAACCAAGAAACCATCTGCTTGGCAGATGATTGGCAGGTTATGGCTTATTGTGCCAAACAGATGTGGGCACACACTAGCAAACAAGCTAACATTTGTAGCTAATGAAATCAACCTGAGCTGGCCCTGTGTACAAACGTGTTGTGTGGGAGCAGAGGGACCTGGGGTACCACTGTACCTTCCACTAATCCAGGAACACCAAGACCCTCTGGGTGCATCCTTGCCTTACTTCTGGAGTCGAGAGCTCTGCATTTCAGCCCTGGTGGCCTCAAAGTGAAGCTGGACACCTCCACTGTCTTGGAACCTGTTTTCTCATTTAGCAAACTGCGCTGCGATACCCACCAGGGCCATCTCAGCACCGTGGGAGATCAAAGGGCTGCTGTGCGAGGAGAGTGCGTGAAGCTGGAAGCCTGAACCACCAACACATGCCGTCCCGTTCCCACCGCTCCACTCACCTCTGGGCAAAGCAGGCAGGCACACAACCTGTGAAGCTTTTTTGTCCAGACTTTGCTCCCAGCCTTCCCAGCTCCCACACTCGCTACAGCTAAGGCCAAAGTCTGGAGGGGTGGACTCTTGCTGTGGAGCAGGGGTGTTAAGTGTCTCCGTGTTTGGGGGGGCAGTGAGGGCAGCGATGAGGAGGAGGAGCTAAGAGGCTGAAGCTAGATTTTGGCAGAGGGCAACTCTGCCCAGGCCCCCCTTAGGCTGTCTTTCTCAGCCTGGCCTCCTAGGAGGTAGGAACTACCAAGGATGGTAGCTGCCCCTCTCTGTGGGTGGCCCTAGACCTGTTATTTTTTTTTCCTTCTCAGCCCTAAAGTGCCCCCAGGAATTAATCTCCCATCTGGCCCAGACTCATGACACTGCTTAGCGGCAGCCTGGAAGAGCATGTGAGCATGTGGGGCGGAGAGCCAGAACTGAGGACTAGGTCTGCTCCCTGCCTTAATTCCCTGCAGGAAACTCCAGTCTGGAAGCAGAAAGTTTCGAGCAGAGGCCTCCTCTGGGCAGGCATGAGGAAACTTCCGGCTCAGCCAGAAGGCACCTGCACCAGGCTCAAGGAAGAGTAGGTGCAGTAAGGCATATTGTCACCCTCCACAAAAGGCACTGGTCCATAGGGAAACGACCTGGAAACCCCACTACCATGCAGGAGTAGTGACTCTGTCAAACACA
Source organism: Neodon shergylaensis (assembly GCA_025134845.1). NCBI lineage: Eukaryota > Metazoa > Chordata > Mammalia > Rodentia > Cricetidae > Neodon > Neodon shergylaensis. The sequence continues at coordinate 14,807 of JABTXL010019077.1, forward strand.
GCACACAGAATGGAACCTTGTGTTTTATTTGTGGCCTACCAGTCTCCCTCCCATGCGGGAGGGTAAGAAGAGTTTGGGGGAGAGGCTAGGACGGCGCAGACTGCAGCTGCCCTTTGTAGACGTATTCCAGTGCGGTGGCAATGGTGCGCATGTCCAGCTCGATGCTCCGAGCCCAGTTCTCCACATCCCCAATTTCCTGGGAAGGGGAGAGGAGATTGGAGGCTAGGAATCAGGGTGGATAGACTATGCCTCCCAGGCTGAGGTCGCTCACTCAGATACACCAGCTGCTTTTCTGTCTGTCTGTCTGCCTTTCTTTGAGGCGGATTACTGCAATATTACTCAGGTTGGCTTCCACTCTGGGCTCAAGCTATCCTCCTGCCTCAGGCTCCAGAGTACCTGGTACGACTGGACTATGTACCATACTGAGGGTTTCCTGTAGAGCCCAGGGCCCTAAACAACATGTCACTGAGCCACATCCCCAAATCCTGCCTTCTTTCTTTCTGACTTTTCTGACACCAGAAGGAATATCCGGGACCATCCCCACTTCCTCATTAACCCTAGGTCTGAGACAGTTAGGAGACTGAAGCTAGCCAATGGGGGCTCAAATAAAGGCAACGAGGTGTTGAGTGTGGCCCACCTTAAGTGCCTGGTTGAAGTTTTCCACCATTCCAATCCACTGGCCTGTCTGCTTGGCAAACTGGGCAGCCTGGACCTGTAGGGTCTTCACCTCATGGTCCAGCTTTCTCTGGTTCATGTAGGCCTGGGCCACACTAAGGATTGGAGGAGGAGGAGGGTGTCAGCGCATCCGGTTCATAGGGGGTGGTCTTCAGGGCCTGTGACCGTGCTGGGAGGATCAACCAGGAGGTAGGGCTGGGGAAGCCTTGGGATTCTGGCCTTTTCTGGGTATGACCCTAACGAAGCAGGCTCCTTACAACTCTAGGGTTCCCAAGAAAGCCAATCTGGGAGCTGGGAGAAACATACCGTTCCTATCCTCTCAAGGAGTTTCTGTAGCTGAGATGGGGCAGGGAGGATTAACTTGGGGAATATCCCCGAGGAAGAAGCTGGAAGGGAAAAGGGGGCGTGGGAAAATTTAGCAGCAGGGACACATCTGGCAGTGATTTGAAGGCCCGTGTTCTCAGCAAGAAGCTGGGAAAGAAACCAGGCCCCTCCCTGAATCTGGGATGAGATGGGAGAGTAAAGCCCTCCTTAGGAACCCTGGGTCAAATAAGCCTATCCCAAGAGATTTTCTTGGCCTTCTCATACCCACTCCCTTTGAGACGGGGTCTTATGTGACCCAGGAGGGCCTCAAATTTGCTATGGGGATGAAGCTGGCCTTGACCCAATCCTCCTGCCTCTACTGTCCAAGTGCTGGGATTACAGGTGTATGGGCACTTGCCGTCACACCTAACTCTCCCACCCACACAGACGAGTGAACACACACACACACACACACACACACACACACACACACACACACACAC